>JAPWDM010000092.1:170000-302500 GCA_035578155.1 Brachynemurus nebulosus | reverse complement strand
CAATTTAACCTATTAGCTAGTATTTTATGTAGATTAATTTTATTTAACGATAAGTGTCACTAATTTAACCTGTTAGCTAATTTTACCTATTATTATATGATAGGTCTTATGTTGGATTTGATTAGTTTGGATTTGTTTATAATTTATTAAATATTGGATATTGAATATTGAATTCCGAAGCAGCGTACACAAACTGATTAATTACTTTAATCAATTACTTATAGATGTAAAAAAAGGAAAATTATTGACAACAACACATGGCGTTCCGTAACTGGTCACCCACGAAAGTACTTACCATGCCCGATGTTGCTTAACTTCGGTGATCGAACGAGAACCGGTGTTTTCAACATGGTATGGTCGTTGTCTGATTATGGATAAGCTATTTGTAAATATATAGTTTTACTATTAATACTAGTAAATATAATGTATAATTCTAATTTGATTTATTAATAAATATATTTTATTACTACACTGAAAGGGTTTTTTTTTTATTTTACAGCTACATTTAGATATACCTTCCACGTTAAGTTTGTCCCATTTATTAATGATAAGGTAAATTTTATTGATAATGTATAAAACTAATTTGATTTGATAATAAATATACTTTATTACTGTACTTAAAAGCTTTTTTTTATTTCATAGTTACCTCTAAATATACTTTCCACATCCAATCTATCCTATTAATTATCCATCTAATATATATTTTTTATATTCAGAAGTTTTAAATGTTGTAGAATAATATAACAATAGTGCTTTATATTTCTTAATATGTTATTTGTTAGTGAATAAAGGGTAAATAATATATAATAAAACATTATTTTCAATTTTATACTTTTTATTTGGAAAATAATATAAATAAAAAACTTTATTATACAATATTAAAAAAAAAAAAAATTTGTATCATTTATAAATAATTATTTTTAAACATTTATATGGCAATATTTTCACAATTTATACATATATATGTATCACCAGTATTAAGCACGCATTTAATATGAGCCCAGTTTTTGCATAACTGACATTCAATCCACGGTTCTTTGGGGCGACTTTTTGAAAATAGTTCATTGCATATTAAGCAAGAAATCCTTGATAATAATATTAAGCAATTACTATTAATACAAATATCAATTTTTTTAGTAACTTTTTTACGCTTTTTTGCTATATTTTGTTCTTTCTCTAATGTTTTTATTTCTCTTGTATCGGTTAAAACAGTAGATTTTCTTTTCCTTTTAGTTTGACTCTGTTCTTTAGAAGCAGCCCTTGGGTAGGGTCGAACTATTTCTGGAGAAAATATTGTAGGCGTTGAATTTGATTGAGTATTCATTATCGATGATGTTAAAATTTGCGATTCTGCGGGATCAGTTACGAATGACGGAGCGAAATCATCTTGAGTAAAAATATTTTCATTATATGGAAATATTCCAGTCTTTTTAAATCCTTTTATGATATTTGTACTAGTTGTAGCTAATGGTAATGAATCTGCTACTATTTTTGGGATATCATATATTGTTATCGTTTTACCTGGATTATTTCGCAACCATAAATCTTGGTACGTTGAAGCATATTTCTTAAATGGTCCATACACAGCCACATCAAGTGGTTGTAATTTATGGCTACAATGTGGTGGAAATGATAACATTACGATCCCATTATCTTTCGCTAAGTTTAAGGTTGGTACATGTAAATGTGAGGAATGATTATCTAATACGAGTAATACTGGATTATTAATAGATGGTTTAACGTGTGCGATGAAATGTTGCATGTACATAAAAAATTCTTCATTTGTTACCCAGCCGCTTGAATTGCCTGCACCAATACAACCTTTTGGTCCATTATTAATAAAATGATTTTTATATTTTTTTCGTGGAAATACGAACATAGGAGGCACTGTATTTCCGTTTGCGGAAACAGCACATATTAGTGTCACATTAGTACCCCCGCTCAGCAGAAGTTATGGAGCCAACATTTTTTTTACCTTTCGCAGCAATTATTTTAGTAGGTTTAAGTACTGTGGAAATTCCAGTTTCATCTATATTCCAAATGTTTGATGCGGTAAATTGATATTTATTCATAACTTCAGCTAATTGAGTGAAAAATGGTTTTACATTTTCAATATTAAACGATGTCGCTCGTCCGATGCTTGTTGGTTCGGGTTTTCTAATTGACAACTCTCGATTCCTTTTTAGAAAACTAGAAAGCCACTCTTTGCCAGCTATTTTATTAAGTTTCCATGTTTCAGGCATTTTAATATTAAATTTTTCAGCACACTCATAAGCAAGCTGACGAACATCTTTTGGAGTCAATCCATAAAATATCGAAGCCATTTGTAGTAAATAATCTTTTAAAGCAATTTCCTGGTCCTTAGAAAATACTTGTCGAGGTTTTTTATAGCCCATTGTCGGTAAATCTTGCGTTTCCTTATTTTTATATGCTTTCAATTTAGTTAAATAACGCGTTAGCGTCGTACGTTTAATATTAAATTCCTTTGAAGCAGCATTTATACTTTTGTTCCCAAAAATTATTGTTCTTGCGGCGTCATTAAATGTTTCCATAGATATAAGACCTCTTTCGGTTTTGCGTTTATAATTTCTCATATCTAAAAGAAATAAAAAACAAAAATTTAATAAAAGAAGATCTTAATCATAGTTTTGTTAATGAAAAAATTTGTACTTACTTATTTATAAATGATACAAATTTTGACCATTCAATCGATGACGGACACGGTGATAAATTTAACCCTTAATTGGTCTACTGAATTACAAATATGCAAAAATACAAAAATACAATTTTATTTTTAAATTAATATTTCAATTCTATTTCTTTTTTTTTTTTTTTTTTTTTTTTTTTTTTTTACTTTATTACTATTTAAATTCTAATTTCATATTCCTAGATATTTCCAGGAAAAATATTTGTGAAAACGATTAAATAAAATATGTTATGATCACAGGAAAATTTTTAATAATAGTATTTTTTTTTAATAATATTTTTCTATTTTCAAAGCAGATTAACAAATAATTTAAGAAAATAACTTTTGTACTCCAGTAGACTACTTATGTTTCAAAAAGTGAGTAGACCAGTTAAGGGTTAAGGAAATTCAGTATACTCAGTAGTAAAAAAATTGGATAAATAAGAATCAATTGAATCCGTGGATGTAGAACTAATTGGTGTTCGAACAACAGACATGTACTCCGGTTGCTCTGTAGTTGGTGAATGAACTTGTACTGATGATTCAGTTGGTAAAATATTAGATTGAAAATTCGGTGGCGATTGTAATAAAATTTCCTGCGGTTTTATTTTTTCAGCTACGGTATCTTCTGATACTGATAACGACTGTTTTTCATTTTTCGAAATTATATCATATTTTTCTATCAATTGCATTATTTCGAGTTTTAAATTTTTCTTTAAATCTTCTGAAAATGTTTTTAATGTTGGCAACAAAGATAACAGAAATTTTTCATTTTCGTCATTAAACGTTTTATTTTTCGTTTCCAATAAATTTTCGTTTTTATTTAATTTTTGCGTTTTTTTAATTAAAAATTGTAGTTGATTTGCATATTTATATGGTTTTTTTTTCTTTTCAGGATTTAATTTTTTTTCTTTTATTACTGCAAAATATCTGTCCTTAATATTTTTCCAACGTTTCTGTAAGAATTCTCCAAATTTTTTTTTGTTATTAAAATTTACTTCTTCGTTGGAAAAACAATTTATGATTTGATTCCAAGCCAATTTTCTGTTATATATATCACTATGTATCCTTTGCGTGTCCCATATAATGGGTCGCTTTTCAACTTCATTTATTAATTTTAAATTATTAATTTTATATGCCATTATAACTTTGAAAATATACACTAGAAAATTTTAAGTAACAATGAAAAACTGAACAGTAGTGTTCACCGTGTCGGTCAGCGAGAAAATGGTATCGAAATTAATACAACTTCTGTATATAAAAGAAAGATTTATATAACACCAAAACCAGTCAAATCAAAAAAAGAGTTATATAATTAATAACGTCGCTTAAAATTGAAAATGTCGCTACTTTTTATTTAAAAAAAATACTTATTTATACTTGCAAATCTGAAAAACAAAAATAAAAAACGTCGCGGCGTTTTATTTAAAAAATAAAAGTACAACAAATATTAGCGATGCTTTTTATTTAAATAAAATTATGCATATTCCATAACATATTAAATAAAGTATTGCTCAAATTACCTCTTACAAATTTCATTGCCCAAATAACCCCGGTCTACCCTACTTTGTAGCAATTTTTGATATTGTATCGTATTGATTTCTGATAAATTTAAAATCTACGATTTCTCTCCTATGGTATGTAACGCGCAAACTCCAGTAACAGACAGGTAGCTGTCTTGTGATTTTAATTTAGAAAAAGTAGTTCAACTTTAGTTTTTATACGTAATTATTCAGTAAGCAGTTTCCAATCGAAACAATTTAAATACCCAGTTTGGATATTTCTTAAAATTATATATATATATATATATATATATATATATATATATATATATATATATATATATATATATATATATATAAAGTTAAAATTATATATAAAGTTAAAATTATATATATATATATATATATATATATATATATATATATATATATATTCGGTTTTAATATACTCATTAGGAAATAAAGTTTGTAAGAATATAAAATAGGGTCTGCTATTGTACGCGGAGTAGTTTTGAAAGTAGTTTATCAAATAGCCGTGTTATTCTCTGTTTAACATAGATACGTACGTATTGACTACACACAGAGTCATGGCTTTAACCGCATCGTGTTCATTATTCGCTCAGTAGCATGTTTTTATACTGAAAATGGATAGTGTAAATTTTTTTTATTCTTCGCGTTATTTTAAATATTAATATTATTACAATTCTAAAATTGTAACTAAATAAAATAATATGTCGACATAGCATTACAGCGAATACATCACGTAAGAATTTATTTCCTTGAAATTATTTTCTAACATGGCGACACATATCTATTTGGTTTTCGGAAACACAAGGAAGGCCGTTTGGGTATTAAAATTTACTATTATTTTCTTTTATAATAATATTCTTTCTTAATATATTTTATGTGGCTGACCTTTTAAATGGCAGCCATATTATATATTCATTGAAACAATTTAAATGTTTCAAATTTACAACGTATCCTTCCCCAACATGTGCTAATCTATCACTGTTGTCGGAAATAATGTGATACGAATATGTTATATTTATTAAATTTAATTATTTATTGAAATTTCAATTATATTTAATATATAAATTTCTTCCTTTTATTGTACTTGTCTTACGTCATTTAAACTCCATTTTGTATTAAGCACATGTCTAAAATTATCAAATTGTAAGTATTACGTTTGTTATCTTGCATCATTAAATTCAAGTTTAATCTTTTCTTAAATAATATATAATATTGTTGAACCTAATGTGATATTCATAATTTTTAAATTGTTAAATTTTGTTTCTTAGTAACAAAAAAAAAAAAAAAATTTAATTTAAATAAATTTATATTAAAAGTATTGGTTATTTGTTATTCTACATACATGCCATATATTCAGTACATATCCTCTATTTTGCAGATTTAAGGCCTATTGCAAAACTATAGAGATTCTGCCCTAAAACCATATTTCAATTTTATATCGGCCTTATTCAACCCTGGTGAAGTGGGCCCCACCAGTTATAATCGTTAGCACGCTATCCCTGTAATTATCAAAATCTATAAATTCAAATAGCTAATTATCAAAAACTTAGGTATATCGACCTTAGCACAGGAGTCGAGTACCCTTCTAGTCGAAGAGCCTCGCTCTTTTAAAATTTAACTTAAGTTTTGTTTAATTTAATTGTCCAATGTCACTATCAATTAAACCAATTAAATTTACTACCATAAAATATATCTTATAGTATTTTTTTTATTTTTTTATTGTGACAGTATGACGTCATTTACTACATTAAAATAATAATTTAGTTTTTGAGGGTGCGTGTTTTAGACCAACCCCTTGAGTGACACCTACCAAAAAAATATATTTTATTTTGCTCTAACACAGCTATTGTACATATAAATTTCAGCAAGATCAGATTGGTGAAAAGTGTCTTAAAAATATATAAATTCAGGTTAAGTAACAATGAGACACCCCCACGAAAAAAATCAAGGTCGTGATCTGGATAACTGACTATGGTATTTTGATGCATTTTTCAAGGCTGGGTGCGAATCCGGGATCAAAAAAAATTCTTATACTCCTTTGTATATGTATATAGCCACAAATATCCCTTAAATAGGTGTAAAATTATGAATATCAATATCATGACAGAAATGAATATGAATAGGGATTTTACAATCCCCATGCCCTTATATTATTTCCAAAGGCTTCACCACGGATGTAACACCCACCGAAAGAGTTGACATCCCTTTACGCCCCTTTTATACCTCCCTGATCATAGATTTACGTTATGGAAGCTTCTGCTTACAAGCTTTTGGGAATGCAAGGGTAAGATGGTATAAGATGAACACAGCTGAAGTATTAACCCCTTAAAGGGATGAAATCACCCTTTGCTAGACGGAAATGGAGAAAGATGTAAGAGAGCAAATTTTTATTGTTTTTATTCCACACTGGTCGCAGCCAGTGTTGGGCATTAATTAATTAAAATTTCAATTACTTGATCAATCGATTAAAAAATTAATTGTAATTAATTTAATTGTAGTTAAAACTAATTGCAATTAAACTATTAATTGCACGTTGCAATTAATTTATCTGGATTAATATATGTTAATTGAGTCTTGCAATTAAATCAATTGCATTTAACTTTTTTAATTGTATTAAAGAACAATTAAAATTAACAATTACCTTGCTTTGATACAAGATACAAGAAGACAGACACTTTAATTTTATGTGAACAGCTATTTATTTGTATAAATAGTCTATAGTGTTGGCCAGATGTTAATTATAACTATTAATTAAAAATTTCGTTATTTTTTTGTTCATGATATTTGCGATAAAAGTAACGAAATAGTATATTTTTCAACGAGCTGGTAATGATAGCTATTACCATATTACTCACGAAGATGAAATTGTGTACACGAGACGAGCTTGCGAGGCGAGTGTCGTAATGCATCTGAGTGAGTAATAGCCATTGCAAGCGAGTAGAATACAATATTTTTTTTATGTCTTTTCCTTTTTGATTTAAATAAAATTGAATATACATAGTTAACTAAATTTTAAATCAAATTTTTAATCCATTTCATTAAAATAATGTTTGTATTAATATGTACTTATAAAACGATCAAAAGAAAATATAAACCATTTTGTTTACTTGTGCCTTACTACACAACATATATTAAATTAAAACTTGATACATAGGTAGATTATTCACAAAACAATCGGAAACCCATTGCCCATTGGAATAATGGTTAATACTGTGATTTCATTGGTCAAAAAGGTATTGAGTAATGATTATTCCTCCACACCTTTGAATACAGCAATCCCCCGAAGAACACGATTAATTGGTTCCGTGTTCTTTGAAACCGTGTTGTTCGAGACCACCAAAGATAGGCATTTTCTTTCTATTAGAAGTGTGAAAATAAAAAAATATAAATTTCAAAGAAATAGCGCAACGAAATTTGAATTACATACTTACATACCACATTTGTATGTAATGCGTATTTTTAAAACAGTCTGTTTTAAAATTTAAACAATATAATATATTATGTTCTCCTAATACCAGTTAAAAAAATATACAAAAAATTGGTGGATTTTTTTTGTTTTGGGACTTTCGAAACTGGGACTTGGGACTTCATTTGGGACTCCAGGACACTCTACTCGAGATCAGGCGCTTCCAGTTGGGTTCCATAATATTGCTTCCTGTGTGTAATATGTGGGACAAATTTATTTATTAGTTTATAACGTTTAACTAACTACAACTAATAACTAAAATCAGAAGTTCACGAAGCTTCTTCGACTTCAGAGCTAACGAATCAATTCCATTCTATTTTAATCGAAATAAATACGCTTTACATACAAATCTGATATGTAGGTAATAAGTATGTAATTCAAATTTCGTTGCGTTATTTCTTTAAAATTTATATTTTTTTATTTTTACACTTGTAATAGAAAGAAAATGCCTATCTTTGGTGATCTCGAACAACACGGTTTCAAAGAACACGGAACCAATTAATCGTGTTCTTCGGAGGATTGCTGTATTTCTATTGCTGACCAAAATAAATGAAACAGAGGTCGAGCCCTTTAATTTTATTTATGTGGTGTCCATAATTTTCGATAACGATATAGCAGTCGTAAATCGGGTATCAAAACCCCAATATGGTATCAGGGGAACATGAATTTATTTTGAAATAATAGAGCAAAACAGTTCAAACTCTCAAAGTAACTGTTTTAAAATTTAAATGATATTTATATTATGTTCTCCTAATACCAATTTTAAAAAAAAATCCAAAAAGGGTTTTTTTTTGTTTGGATTTTTAGTCGAATTAAAAATTGACTTATTTTTTTTTATACAGCCTATACGATAAGAACATATATATATATATATATATATATATATATATATATATATATATATATATATATATATATATATATATATTCCCGCTACCTTTTAATATGTGCAGGGCCCCCCTATGGAAGTTAAGAGATGAAATTTGGTAAGTAGGGCTTATTCCGATGTACAGTACAACAACACTATCAAAGTGGGGTCAAATTTTGGGAAAATTTTTGATCCGACCCAACTTTTAAGGGGGTGGTGGGGGGGCGGAAAAGCAATAAAACTTTTCCAAACCGGTTGGAAATAATGTTTCGATCAATTATCTACAACATATCCAAAATTCAGCTTCCTAGGATCATTTGGTGGGAGTAGAGGGGGGAAAAACGATTTTCGCTGGATCTAACAGGCCCCCAGCCCCCCAGAATTAACGTAGAGGGTTGAAATTTGGTGTGTTGATAAAGTTCGTACCTAGGTTGTGCTTTTTGGAGGTTTTAATATTTTACCCCCACTCCCCTCATTTTTAAGCTACAATTTCATGCATTTTCGACGTTTTCGAAGTTTGTACCACTCGCACAGGTCACCCAAATAAACCTAGAGGGCTGAAATTTTGTATTCGGATTGAGTTAGTATCAAGGGAGTGCCTTTTGGGAGTCTCGACTTTCAAACCCTACCACCACCATTTTTATACTCAAAAGAACATGATTTTTCTTGTTTTTTAACAGTTTCGTTCGGGTCAAAATCTCCCCAAATAAACCTAGAGGGCTGAAATTTTGTGTACAGGTTAAGCTAATAGCCAGACACTGTTTTTTGGGGGTTTCAACTTTTAACCCTTACCCCCACGATTTTTACGCCAATATTTCCTTAATTTTTTTGCTTGTTTTCTAACACGTCTAGAGACTCTCTAAGGAAACCTAGAGGGCTGAAATTTTGTACGTGTATTAAGTTAGTATCCAGCTAGTACCGTTTAGGGAGTCCACATTACTTTTCCCCCCACTTCTTCCATTTTTACATCGGAATTGAATGCTATTGTTAAATGTGTTTTAAATGCATTACTTTTATTCTAAATACAAGTAGGCGAATAGTAATTTTAAAAAATTTAAAAAAAAGTGAATACAATTTTTTAACAAATGAAATACATACATATTAAGTAATTTGAAAATGTTATTAAAGTCACTGTTTATTTATAAATTAGGATTTTGGATTTTTATTATTTATAAAATAGAAATTTTGGATTTTTTTGGAAAGAAAAAATATCTTCATAAAAGCCTTCCAGTTTACTATTTAAGTTCCTTTTTTAATATTTAAAAATAAAACACAAAGGCAATTGGCGGATAAGCATGGATAGAAATGCCCTCGTACGAATTGTGTTGGCTTTTTCCCTGTTAACTGCTATCGGCACAAAATTGAAATTTACTGAGATTCAGCCCTTAAAAACTTAAAACCTTTTTTTAAAGCCCCGATCAACCGGACACTCATCATCAGTTTTGAAACCACCAAAATTACAAATCGCTTGTGGACTTTCAATTATATTTCGCTTGTAGACACTCAATACCGAAGATGAAAGGAAAAATTCGACTACCGTGATGGGGCTCCGCTGCTTACGGTGTTTTTTTTATTGACCAGTCAGTGCAAAAAAAAAACCTACTTAACTCGTGTGTGACCATGTTGACCATTGTGGGATAAATTTAGTTATTAGTTTATTGCGTAAATACATAATTATACGTGCATATGCATTGGTTGTGCTCAGTTGTTTAAAAATTGTGTTCTATTTTTATAAAATAAAAAAAATACGCTAATTTTTTTGTGCTATATTCGAAAATGACGACAGAAATTAGTGACGAAGACAGCAATTTTTCGATGATTGTTTCGGACATTACTGAGTCATTAGATCCAAATAAATCGTCCTTGTCACCCTCTGACATAGATGCCGCTGGATGTTCCTCATCATCTTTGCAACTGCGTCTTATTTTACTCGACGGAAAATTTTTTCAATATTTACCAGAAGAATCTGCAGGTAATAAGATTACGGCTTTATGTATGAGATGTCCAAAAGATCGTATAACAAAAATCAAAGGATATAACAACTGCACATCAAATTTTTTAAGCCATCTAAAGCGAAAACACGGAGAAACTTGTATCGATGAGTATCAAGCATACGTAAAGAACAAGAGATCAGACGAAAAGAAAAAACATGACAGCGTAACCAAAACAAGTAAAAAAAATATATCTAACGAGAAAAAACTTACGCAAGAAAAATTTGATGAAGACATTGTGAAATATTTTATCCACTCCATGATTCCATTACGTGCTGTAGAAGATCCATATTTTGCAACAATATTCTCGGACTTAAGAATATCTGAAAAGGGTCTTACTTTAATTAGTCGACGAACCCTAGGACGTCGTATAGAAAATTATTATGAAAAGCAAATGGAGCAGATAAAAACTGAATTAAAGGAAGTTGACTATGTGTGTACAACATTAGATATCTGGTCAGGTAAAAAGAGAAGTTTTCTTGGTATGACAGCACACTGGATTACAAGTGATCTTCGTAGAGTATCGGTGGCGTTAGCCTGTCAAAGATTCAAAGGGGTACACAGCTATGACCGGATATCTGAAATAATTCAAGAAATTAATGCCGATTTTGATCTAAATGTAAATAAAATAGTCGCATCAGTAACTAATAATGCCAGTAATTTTGTAAAGGCTTTTAAAGTATTTGGAGTGAAACTCACAAATATTGATCTTGAAGATGACTTTTCTGCAACTATATCTGGCAATGGTGACAGTCATCCGCCTGAAAATACTTCTGAATCCGAAACTGAAGAGGAAGAAATAACCATTACTGAAGACGTTAATTTGTTGCCTGTACATTTACGATGCGCTGCGCACACATTAAGCTTATGTGCAACTACAGATGCCAGTAAGATTTTAAATGAAAAAAATTCTGCATTATCAGATATGCATGCCGGAGTGATGAAAAAATGTAATGCTTTATGGAAAGCTGCAGGACGACCGAAGTCAGCTGAAATAATTCAAGATGTATTGCAACACACCTTAAGCCGCCCTGGTGAAACTAGGTGGAATAGTCTGTTTGATGCGCTTCGGCAAATTTCTAATTTGAAAGATAAAAACTTGCTCTTACATAAATCATTAAATATAAAAAATGCTATCAAAGAGAACGAATTTGACTACTTACAAGAGCACTTAACCTGCGTTGCACCAGTGGCAGAAGCCCTTGATACCATGCAGAGTGACACCAATACATATTATGGGATAGTACTGCCATGCCTTCTGGCGTTAAGAAAAAAAATTACAGAAAATCGAGAAAAATAACAATTTTTCTTATTGTAAACCATTAATCAATTCATATAGGCAAAGTGTCGAAAAAAGATTCGAGAAAATGTTTGATATCAGTACTCCAGAAGCAGAAAATGCAGCTATTGCAGCTTTGTCATATCCGCGCTTTAAAAACAAGTGGTTGACCTGTTTAGATCCTACTGATCGCAGTAAAATCTTAAAGGTTTTTCAGACATATATATCAAAGCAAATAAATGAAAATGTAACCGCAACACCTATAACAAAAAAAATCAACCAAGATGTTTTTTTCAGTTCTGATTCTGATTCGGAATCAGATATGTCAATCACAGAAAAAAATCGACTCTCCTCAAATGATTCTTTGTCAAAAGCGGAACTTTTAATGCTTCAATTTTTTACAGAGGAAAGCCAGGAACTGCAACTACTCGATAAATATCCTGTAATAAAAAGTATTTTTATTAAGTACAACACGCCATTACCATCATCAGCAGCAGTTGAACGACTTTTTTCTTTCGCCTCAATGACTAATCTGCCAAAAAGCAATAAATTGTCAGATAATATGTTTCAAAAGAGAGTGGTGTTAAAATGTAATTTAAATTATTATAAGAAATAATTACTAAAAGTTAGTTGTCAATATTAAATTTAAATTGATGCCTACTATAATATAATCTGCCATAAAATTTAATTAAATGAAAAAAAAAATTGAAAAAAGTGTTTTTTTGTTACGTACCTACTTATTTTATTCATAAGGTACTTTGCACTTTTATTTTGACGTAACTACTACGTCATATAATAATTTCATTTCAAGTTTTTAATGTTAGTTTTTGAATCGTTAATTGTGAAAATCACGATTAGCAATTACATAATTAATTCTTAATTGTGAATTTTCTGAATTACAATTAATTAATTGTTAATTGCGAGTTTTCACAATTACAATTAATTAATTGTTAATTGCGAGTTTTCACAATTAAAATTAATTAATTGTTAATTGCGAGTTTTCACAATTACAATTAATTAATTGTTAATTGCATCCAACATAATTAACAATTAATTATGTGTTAATTTTTAATTATTCAGCAATTTAATTTTGCCCAACACTGGTCGCAGCACACTGAGAAGAGCAACACTAAGTTGCTTTGACTGTACTTGTCTAAGGGGTTGAAACCACCCCAAATTCACAAGAAGTATTAGAAAAAGCTCTTAAGACTATAAAGATACACTCTACAGATGCACTTGTAAACTAGAAGTTGTTATTACGTAAATCTATGTCCAGAGAGATTTAAAAGAGCTGTAGAGGGTGAATCAACCCTTTCGATAAATGTTGCATTCTTGGTGGAGCCCTTGGCAATAATATGAGGCACGCGGGTTGGAAAGTGTCCATTCATATTCCTTTTTACACCCGCTTCTAAAGTTCAATATTCGAGCGTTGTGTAGTGGGCGTAAAAAGAGCAGTATTCACTTTATTGTAAAACAAACGGTAGTAATTGTGCGCGAAAGTACAATACTGTGCGTAAAAGTAGCTTACTGTGCGAGAAAATAATGATATTCCTTTGTCAATGATAATCATATTCAAATTAAACATGGAATAATAAAAACAAAAACGATCTACAAATTAATAAAAAATTTTTTTTTCATATAACTGTTATGTTGGGATTTTAATAATAATAAGCAGTAATTAATATGTACTTAGTATTGTATTGATTAAAGTTACAATGAGGTCACCATACTGACCGCCATATCTTAACTGCCGCAAGGAACTCAGTATACGGAAGTATCCACGCATAGGTGGCCAAAACCATAAATGCTATTATAACTTAATAGAGAATAGGTACATGTAGTACAATGTACATTACATTATAAAGGCAGACATACACTATACTTATAAAGGTAGATATACACTACAATAACCTTATGAAAAAAAAATAAAAATACATTTTTATTTTCCGTCCTTTCTAAATATTTTATTAAGCATTAGATACGTCCGTATACTAAATATTAAAAAATTAAAACCAGTATAACAATAACCAATAAGTAAAATTAGGAACTAATTTAAACTAAGATTAACTATAAATCTAAACGTTCTGGAGGTTTCCGTACACGTTTGGATCTTCTAAGTACAGATTCCTCTAAATTACTTTCCCTTAAACGTTTCCTACTCGGTTTTGCTATAACCGGAGAATGCACCAACTTGTCATTAACTGATAATTGTTTTATTTGATTTCTGTGCACAGTTCTAAGTAGATTATTCAAAGTTATAATAAACAAATATGGACTAACTTGTTTTTTAATCGTTGCCGGAATCCACTTCAGATAATCCTTAAAGTGATTCCGATACAACACTTTATCACCAGTTTTAAATTCTTGTACTCTTCCCCCGCTTCGGTAGTATTTTGAGTTGTTTTTATTTTTATGCATTCTAAAGTTAAAGCGAACATGTTTTTTCTTTTTACATTGCTCTGACTTATTATTATATAATGGATTTAACACAGTAATTTTAGTTCTAGGTCTATATGTTAGAAGCTTTTCAAGAGGAGTACAATTTGTACACGTACTTGGTGTATTATTGTATGATTTAATAAATTTATCCACTTTCTCCTCCACTGTTAATTTTGAAGTTCTATTATCAAGGAGATACTTTTTTAAATATGATTTTGCGGTAAGGACCCCTCTTTGCGCTAATCCATATGATTGCGAGTGCCAAGGTGGTGTCTTAGAAATTTTAATTTCATTATCTTTACCAAATTTATAAAAAATATGTGAATTAAACGGAGGGCCGTTATCGCTTACAATTTCAGCAGGTATACCAAAATATATAAAAATTAAATTTAATGCTTTAATTATTGCATGAACATATGTCCTAAAAAGTGGTTTTACATCTATAAACTTAGAATATGAGTCTACTAAAATAAGAAATTTTCTCCCTGCAAATTCAAATAAGTCTATATGGACTCTTTGAAAGGGATACGCGGCTTCAGGCCATTTACTAGTTTTTGGTACGTTACTTATAATATTGCATATATTACAATTCTTAACAAAATTTTCAATATCTATGTTTAAATTTTTCCACCATGCAATTCCCCTAGCCAACATCTTCGTCCTAACCGTTCCTTCATGGTTATCGTGAAGCATGCTCAAAATTTTTAATTTTAACGAATTTCGAATAACGATTCTATCCCCATAATACAAAATTTGAATTTCTATTTGAAAACTATTTCTTAATTTTTAGTAATAATTTAATTCTAAATTATTTTTTATATTTTTAACATTTTCAGACCATCCATTTTTTTGTAAAATTGTATACTTGTTTTAATATTGCATCTTTCTGTATATTTTCTGATATGTCATTTGTACTAATTGGTAGATCCGAAATATCTACATTATTGATACATTCATTTTCATCATCAATATCGTTATTTTCATTTAATGGTACTCTTGATAATGCATCGACAGGGGCCATTATTTTACTAGGTCTAAATTCAAACTCGTAATCATACATAGATAAAATTATTGAATAACGAATTAAACGTGATGTAGCAACTGCTGTGTTACCCTTTTTTGGGTTAAAAATTTCTTTTAAGGCATGGCAATCTGATACGAGTTTAAACTTGGATCCATATATATATATATATATATATATATATATATATATATATATATATATATATATATATATATATATTTATGACATTTATTAATACTAAAAATAATAGCTAAGGCTTCTCTGTGTACTTGGCTATAATGTTTCTGAGCTTCAGTCAATGTACTACTAACACAAAAAACTGGTTTTTCTTTACCATCTACAACTTGTGCTAAAATGCCAGAAATTCCCTACGGAGAAGCGTCTGCTAGTACAACAATAGGCAATTCTGGTTTATATATTTGTAAAATATTATTTTGCAATAGAAGCTGTTTGCTTTTCTCAAAGCATTTTTGGTGTTCTTCTCCCCAAGAGAATTTGACACCCTTTTTTAATAATCCATATAATTCGTAAAGCTCAGTAGACAAATTTGGTATATACTGACTATAATAATTAAGTAATCCTAAATATGCTTGTAATTTCTGAATATATTTTGGAGCTGGGGCATTTTTTATTGCTTCTACTTTTTCTATTGATGGTTTAAGACCATCTTCTGACAAAATTTGACCCAAAAACTTAACTTCTGTTTTAAAAAATACTGACTTTTTTAAATTAATTTTTACATTATGCTCATTTAAAATTGTTAATACCTGGTTCGTTTTATTGTACAATTCATCTATTGAATTCGCACCAATAATAATATCATCTAAGTAATTGGCTACATTTTCTATGCCATGTAACATTCTTTCCATTATTTCTTGAAAAATTGTTGGTGTTAAGCTTAATCCATATACCAAGCGATTGAAAGCAAACAACCCCTTATGCGTATTGATAACGAGATACCTTTTTGACTCATCATCTAATTCTAATTGCTGATAAGCACCTGTTAAATCTAAAATTGAAAAAAATTTTACAGTTAGATACTTTTATAAATAAATCTTGAACATGTAGCAATGGGTAATGTTGTCTTTTTATACATTTATTTAAAGATACTTTACAATCTACACAAATTCGAATTTCTTTTGAATCCTTTTTAGGTGCTATTACAATTGGACTACAAAATTCACTGAATCTTACAGGCGTTATTACTCCTTGCCGACACATTTCGTCTAATTGTGCTTCTACTTGTTCTCTTAATCTATAAGGAACAGTATAAGGTTTATGAAAAGTAAGTTCAGCTTCCTCTTTTAAGACTATTTTGGCCTTATATTTTTTAATAACTTGATTAGGGTTACTCGAAACCACATTCGGAAATTTATTATTTATCTGATCTAAATATTCCTTTAAATCAAAATTTTTACTCGTTGTACCTAAACTATTTCTTTCAATATCTTTATAAATTATCTTCTAGATTAAGGATGTTTGGGAGATACAGATACAGACAAAAGTATATGAATTTTGAAATAACTAATTTATCGTTAATATAGGCAGTTTATAATTATATTTTTTAAATTAAATGATTAAAAAGTTAACAAAAATGTAATATAGTGCACAAGTTTTGATATTATCTTTCTATTTAAAACGAATTTTTATATATTAATAAAAAAAATTCCTTTAACTTTTGTATATCACAATACCAAAATTCAACTTGACGGGAAAAAAAAATTGGTTTTAAAAAAAGATTAATTAAATAGTAAAATATTAAAAATATGAGTGTATTCATATTTAAAATACGAAAGAATCAAATATTTATTGTTATAATCAATAAAAAATGTTTAATTGCTAATAATTATGCGTCCATAAAAAAAATTAAAATATGACAACACTGTATTATTATTAAGTTGGTAGCTTTGGATTCATTGCACGGTTGATAAACACATCCACTGCAAACGACGATAGGAAAGGAGGGGGCGAATTTACATAAAGGGGTAAATATTCCTATATTTCATTAAAAATATTATGAATTAATCACTTAACTTGTAATTAATAATTTATTTAGGTGTCATTTTTGTTACATAATTTACATTTTCTTTAACATAAGTTTGTTTACTCAAATACACTTTACAACCACTTAAAAAAATTTAATGTTTCTAATTGTTAAATTTAAAACTGCAACATGAACTTTGATCAGTGAATTTTCTACAATTTTTTTTGAGCAGCTCACAAAATAGTAAAATGGTTTTAACAACATTTAAATCACAAAAACACAAAATTTAAATTGCCTAAAACACTAATATTTTTGTTTATATTCACAAAACTCTATGGAGGTAACTTACATCGATTAAAATGGACAAAAAAGTACACATTTGTTGCGATTTTCATGTTCTAAGACGATTCCAAGGAAAAAATCATTTGAAATTCAATTAAAACAGCAATCTTTTGTAATTGATTGAATGTAACCTAAAAAAATAAAAAAAAAATTAAGTGGTTGTTACTAACTGTCATTTAATTTATCAATTTTTTTTTTACATGTTTCCACCAAAATATATGTATTGCTACAAACTCTAATTAACTTAAAAAATAAATTGTTCACACTTTTTTTATTCGAAAAATAACTAGGTATAAAATTTATCAAATAAAATTATTTAGCTTTGTTAAACCGTTGTTCTAAAATTTAAAATACTCATGATGTATGTCTCGAAAACGACAAAGATAACGTACTGGGCGTACTGCGCAAGACACATAAATATTTCTTGTTTGATACTCGGATAAAATCCTAGTAAACGATTAAAAATTTTAAAAGACAGACAGAAATGTCTTATATATTTTACCATTATTATTACAGACTTTTACGCCAACCTGGCGCTCACTACTCAGTAGGACAGTACTGGGTAACATTCACCTATACCGGCATTATGCAAGGTATTAGGCTCTGTGGAAGGGTAATGTGCCAAACCAATCCGTAAAAGTACCGTAGTACATTCACGGATGGGTTTGTCACATCACTCCTTATATTGTTGTTATTGTTGCTTGAAACGAGGTGTTATGTGTCTATTTTGGTGTACACTGGGTCGTACGGCGAGACTTTTGTGGGAGCTTAGATGTTGGCTCAATGACAAACGGCTGTGAAAGCCTAGTACGTTTTCGTGTCCTCAGAGAATAGGTAGGATTAGGGACAGAGGGAAGGGAAAGGACTGTTTGTGTTTGTGTGTGTGTTCGTGTATGTGTGTGGATGTGTCGTTCTATTTTACGTTTCTTGGTGTAAATGTGTTCTGGTTCATCAAAATGCTCATTAAGATCGGGTGTTCCTGGAATTGCGCGTTTAGACGGTACAGAGGTTGACGGACTTTGTGTGTTATTGAGTTGGGGAGGACTGTGCACCAGAGCGGTAACACCATTATTATTATTATTATTATTATTATTATTATTATTATTATTATTATTATTATTATTTTTTTTTTTTTTCGTTAAAATTGGGGTACTACTGCCGGTGGATGGCGCGGTCACCAGCACCCGGCGGCATCGCCTACTAAGGGCATGCGCCGCCAAACACAGTAAAAATAAAAACAACATGTAAAGACAGGAACACATAAATGCAATAGACAACGGACAAACATACACATATAAAATCCAACGATGAGCCCTGCCATCCCAGGGCTTAAAAAGAGCGGACAGTCCTTGGTGACGGTACGATAAGTACTAGACAAAGCGTCCGGTCACCAAGGCCTGAAGACCATCGCTGCGACTCCCCCCGAGGCGTAAAAGACCCCGCAGTGGAGAAAACCGACTAGAAAGACACACAGAGACTAGAAATATATATCAGAAAAATAATCACAGATGAATCTTATTGCGTCACTGGGAGACCACAGGCCGACCAGTGAAGCAATAAGGAGTTAAAACAATACCGCTGTGGAACCATAACAACAGGCCCACAGCAGCATAACAAAATATCACAGATAAATAAAAACAAGTGATGTACCACCGCGGGTGTAAAAGGCCTTCGGTGGTACATCGATAAAAAACAATAACAAAAACAACAAAACATGTATGAGTAACAAAGTACCACTAAGGGTGTAAAAGGCCATTAGTGGCATAACGAGAGACTAAAAGTACCCTGCCAGACCAGCTGGAACAGGGTATAGTTAATAAATAAATAAATTAAGACAATCACACAAAATTTTGAAAACACATAAGTTAAAATCGACTGTAATTAAAATTCTGTCGGGGGAGATAAAAAGAGACGACATTGATAAAATATGAGATGTAAAGCCCCTACAGTCTCTGAAGAAGATTCGAATTTCTAAGAAATTCAATCATCTTTCTTTCAGAGACCGCATCATACCATTAAAGCGTTGGCTACATTATTCGGGAGCTGCAGCCTTTGGCGCAATGGCTCAAGGGCTACACATTCCTCAACTATATGCCTCACGGTCAGCGCCGTCCCGCAGGCGGCGCACCTTGGCTGATCCTCACCGGCGAGAAGATGACGATGTGTTAACGCCGTGTGGCCCAAGCGTAAACGCGTCAGGGCCACACTCTCTCGCCGGCTCATTATTATTATTATTATTATTATTAATTATTATTATTATAGACTTTTACGCCAACCTGGCGCTCACTACTCAGTAGGACAGTACTGGGTAACATTCACCTATACCGGCATTATGCAAGGTATTAGGCTCTGTGGAAGGGTAATGTGCCAAACCAATCCGTAAAAGTACCGTAGCACATTCACGGACGGGTTTGTCACATCACTCCTTATATTGTTGTTGTTGTTGCTTGAAACGAGGTGTTATGCGTCTATTTTGGTGTACACTGGTTCGTACGACCAGACTTTTGTGGGAGCGTAGATGTTGGCTCAATGACAGACGGCTGTGAATGCCTAGTTCGTTTTCGTGTCCTCAGAGAATAGGTAGGATTAGGGACAGAGGGAAGGGAAAGGACTGTTTGTGTTTGTGTGTGTGTTCGTGTATGTGTGTGGATGTGTCGTTCTATTTTTCGTTTCTTGGTGTAAATGTGTTCTGGTTCATCAAATTGCTCATTAAGATCGGGTATTCCTGGAATTGCGCGTTTAGATGGTACAGAGGTTGACGGACCTTGTGTGTTATTGAGTTGGGGTGGATTGTGCACCAGAGCGGTAACAGTTACAGTGCGGCAGTTGGTCGATCCTCCCTCTCCATCAGACGAATCTGGATCTGTATGTGTGTTAGGTGTTTGCGGTTCTGTGTTAGCGTATTGTGTGTTTATGTATGTGTGTTGTGTGTCTGTAAGATGAGTGTCAGTGTGTTGTTCACTCACTGTAGATGGCTCAGATGGAGTACAAGCAGATCTTGTGCTTTCACATATCGCAGTCGGATTCGTATTACTGAGGAACTTCCGTACTATACGACATGTGTTTATGATCACTGCCTTTTGCATAGTGACATATGTGTATTTTGGGAGACCCAAGAGGCTCAAGCTATTGTGTAGTGTGTGTGGAATGACCCCGGTGGCACTGAGTACTATTGGAACAATGTGGACATGTTCCATTCGCCATTGTTGTTTTATTTCGGCTGCGAGGTCAGTGTATTTCTCCAATTTAACTGCGTGTGTTTTTTGTAAGTTATGTGTATTCGGAACCGCAATGTCGATTAGATAGGTGGTCTTAGTTTGTTTCATTACGAAGGTGATATCTGGTCGATTATGATTTATGGTCTTATCTGTAATAATCGACCGATCCCAGTAAAGTCTACAGGAGTCATTCTCCGCTACTACTTTTGGTGTGAGCTTGTAGTAAGGGGTTTTATCGGTTATCAGGTGGTGCTTAACCGCTAGTTTCTGATATATAATTTTGCCAACCTGGTCGTGACGGTGTTTATATTCGGACTGAGCTAGCTGAGTACAGGCAGCTGTGATGTGTTGGATCGTTTCGGGTTTGGAATGGCATCTCCGGCATGAGTCAGATGTTATTGACGAGTCACGAAGTATGTATTTTGAGTAATTCTTTGTATGAATTACTTGATCTTGTATAGCCAGCATGAATCCTTCAGTCTCCGGGAAAAGACTTCCTTGACTCAACCAGGCGTGCGACGCTGCTTTGTCGACGTTACTCTGGTTAAGGTCATGTGGATGTCTCCCATGTAGAGGCTTGCGCATCCATTGCTGGATTTTGTCCTCCTTCGTGACCAATGGGCAAAAACTATCTGGCATTTCTGTGTGTGAGAGGTTTAATGGTGTGTATGCCTTGTCGGCTTGGATTATTGCATTGTGTAAGTGTGATGTGTGTGTTTTGGTGTAAAAGTATTCTCGCAAGTTATGAACCTGTTTATTATGCGTGTTCCTTATGTCTATAAGATCCCGACCCCCTTCGGCTCTTGGCAGCGTCAATCGTTCTATCGCTGCTTTGGGATGATGAATTCGGTATTTGGTCATAAGGACGCGGGTCTTGATCTCGATGTTTGTCAAGGCGTCCGTAGGCGTCCATTTCATTACCCCAAATGAGTACGTTAGCACCGGAACTGCGTAGGTGTTAATTGCTTTGATGGTTTTTTTTCCATCAAGGTGGGTGTTCAGTAATCTCCGTACACGCGTTAAGTATTGCTGCATCAGGTGTTGTTTTACAGCGCTGTGATCTATACGTTCGTCCTGATTGAATCCGAGATACCGGTACGACTCTCCCTCGTCCATGGGCTGCATAACAGACTCTGGTTCGAGTTCGAATGCGACCGCATCTCGTTTTCCTCCAGAACGACATTGTGTTCGACATTTATCGATTCCGAACTCCATACAGAGGTCTCGCGAAACCTCGTTGGAAAGTCCCAGCAGCTGCTGTAATTGATGTTTAGTAGCTGCATAGATCTTAATATCATCCATATACATCAGATGTGAGATGGTATGGCGCGAATTCGTTTGCGTACCTACATTGTAACCGTATTTGGTTTCATTTAACAGGCGAGAAAGTGGATTCATTGCGAGACAAAACCATAATTGACTCAATGAGTCGCCTTGGAATATGCCGCGTCTTACTTGAATAAGGTCGCTTGCTGTTTTTTCATTACCAATACTCAAATGTAAGGTCGTTCGCCAATCGGACATGATCGTTCCAAGAAAGTTCACGATACTTGGGTGTATTTTGTACAGCTCCAATACTCTCCGTAACCAGGAGTGTGGGACCGAATCAAATGCCTTTTTGTAATCAATAAACGCTGTGTACAGGTTACGTTGTCTCCCTTTCGCTTGTTCCAGTACTACGGAGTCAATCAGAAGCTGCTCTTTGCAGCCTTGTGACCTCTTTTGACATCCCTTTTGTTCTTCTGTCAGTATGGTGTTAATCTGACAATGCTCATTGATTTTTTCTGCCAGACAGGACGTCAAAATCTTATACACTGTAGGCAAGCAGGTGATAGGCCTATAATTCGCAGGATTTTTTGTATCACTGTTTTTAGATTTCATGTATGTGATACCCTGCGTTAGGAACTTCGGTGTCAGGTTTGGTGTTCTTATAAATAATGTGAATTGTTCAGCGAGGTACTTGTGTGTTGATGTAAAGTGTTTGAGCCAGTAGTTTTGTATGTTATCGATGCCAGGTGCCTTCCAGTTATGCGATCTCTGTAAAGCTCTGGAGACGTCCTCTGTAGTAATGTCCGTATAGGGCATCTCCGGAAGATGTTCATTATTCCTGCACTCTGTATCGATCCAGCTGGCTTTGTCATTATGGTCAATGGTGTTGGACCATATATTCGCCCAGAAACTATGGAGTGCGTTCTTCTCCGGTAGACCATTACTGTCAGTTACCGTGTTCGTTAGAGACTGATAAAACCGTCTCGCGTTTCTGCTGAACGCTTGGTTTTGTCGTGTGCGTTCAGTACTGGTCTTATATCTTCGTAAGCGCTTCGCTAGTGCTGTTAATTTTTGGTGAAGCGTATCTCTGATCTCTGTGAGTGTTTTATTGGGTTCCTCGTATTGTGTGTGTACTGTGTGTTTGTGTAATATGTCGTGTATGTATTTGTTGAGCCGGTTGGATCTCGTACCCTGTTGGTATTGGGTGATCCTGCCGAGGTTGCATCGGATGTTGCTGATGCGTTTATTCAATCGTGTTTCCCAGGCAGGAGTTTTGTGTTCCTTCGAGTTGTGCGCTACAGGTGGTGTTACATCGGACAGTAGATAGCTGTGTGTAACTCGATAAAATTGTCACAAGTTTGCAAGTGTTGAGGCAGTATTATGTTATTTAATATCTCAACGATCTCAGCCAATCTACGTGAGGTGTGTTGTTTAGGCAACAAGTACCGATGTGTGGGGTCCGTCCCTTCGAATTCAGTAAGCGCTGTGTTAAATTCCAGTTCGATCTTTTGCAGTAGGGTGTCATTTACTGCTGTTTCGTGGTGGTTAGGCTCATTCTCGACAAGTTGTTGAGTGTCGTTTTGTGTGGGGCTCCCCATTTCTGGTGGGCCGTCGTCGGCCTGACTTTCTTCATTTTGAGCAAATTGATGCGCGACTTGTGTTTTAATAGTGTTTATGAGGGAAGAAGGTATAAGGTTATTGGTGAAAATGACACATTTTTGGTCTGCCAGTCTCTGTTCAGTGACGCGACTAAGGTGAGGGTAGGTGCGCGCGAACTCTTGATGTAATTTCGTACGGTAACCAGTTTTGTCCGTTTCAAGTTTAGTAACTTGGAAGTATGTGCGTACGATGAATTCATTCAGTTCATCTGTCCATTGCATACGCACACGCTTCTTACCAGCTTTAGTGGTCCCCAAAGGATGCTCCGAGGAAACACTTAAAGTCGGCTGAGCCAAAGGTGTTGGAGGCTCTGTAAGTAGGGCAGTAGCGTTTTGGCTGAAGGTGTTATTACAGCTGACAGGTGGCTGCCTAGAACCCAGCCTGTCGTCACCGCGATCTAAGCTGTCACATTCAGTGGTGACCCTGATGCGCCCGGTCCACACTTACAGTTAGTATAGGTTATCCTTTGCAATTGCGCACACTACAATATATAAACAGACACGTTTTTGGAAAAACATTTTTAGTATTGAAAAAAAAGTTTTATTAGTGCTACAATGTCAAGTGTTTCTTAAGCCGCAACATTTTGCTGGAAAGGAAAAATTGTGTGTAAAAAAAATTACGAAAAACGACTTGTACAACAAAAAAGTGGTATAAGTAGAAGAAAGGCTGAAGTAACCTCAACAGAATATGAAGATGGGGTAAATAATGAAATAAATAAACCAACTGATCAAGAGGATCAAGAAGATCAAGAGCCAACTTATGGATGGTAGGCGAATCGTGGATTTGAAAACCCTAGGAGAACAGATGTGGTGTATCTCTTGCAAGCAAGCTTTGTCTTTGCAATATATTGAAAAGGAGACACGTATAGGATTGGGTTCACAACTGTCAGTTCGGTGTCATAATTGCTTGTTCATAAATCAAGTGTCGACGAGCATCCGCTTCGATACAAATTATAAAGCAGTATTAGGTATGTAAATTTTCGCAATAGCATTTATGGTTGTTTATTAATAAAAAAAATTTATACTAAATTTTTATAATTTTGTTTTTAAGGGACTCTACATACTGGATTGGGGTGGTCGCACCTTTGCAAAATGTGTGCTTGTTTAAACATTCCATATCTTGACTTCAAAACATTTAAAAAATACGAGACCGAAATTGGATTAACAGCCGAGGAAGTAGCAAAAAACAGTTGCGTAAATGCAGCAGTTTTGGAAAGACGATTGACTTTGGAGCAAGTTGAGAACATCGCTAAATTATTGTAATTATAATAATTCGTATTTTATCAAAAATGTTTAGAATATAATTGATGTGTTTCGACGATTTAGTAGATGTAAGCATAGAAAAAGTATTAGATATTCGTTTATAATTGCAGAAGAAAATTAATTCACAAGGAAAGGTATCCAACTGTATCTCTCAAAAATTTTTGAAACTTTAGTGGATTGTAGATCTTACTAAAAGTAACCACGAGCCATATTTCATTCGTGCCCATACGCGGTTTAAGGGGGTGAAATTCACCCCTGAAAATTTGAGTTTTTTGAGAAACTATATATATATATATATATATATATATATATATATATATATATATATATATATATATGTATATATATATATATATATATATATATATATATATATATATATATATATATATATATATATATATTTGTAAATGGCACTTTAAGATCTTTATTATGATACCAAAATTAAAGTTATAAAACCATTGGGGTTTCACCCCCCATCTCCAAACCCCTAATTTTATCAGGTATATTTTGGTAAAAGAGGAGGCTGTTATGTGTAAATAAAAGAATTTTTAATTAATATATTTTACAGCACACCAGTTTATTTCCTTTTACAGAAATACACCCTTTGCTAATATTAACTTAAAAAAATTTAACTTTTTGATTTAATAATGAGCAAAAATATGGTCATAAAATCTCGTATTTTGGTAATGAATTGTTATAAACTTACGATATACTTTAAAGTACATAGTTTAGAAAGAAAAAATACTCTGAAACCCTACCACCCCCCATGTTTTATTGATATCTATACAAATCTTATTTATTTACTTATTTATTTATTTATTTTTATTTATCGATACAGTTTTCAATATTTTAAGGTTTGTAATCTACACAATAATGATATTGTTCATAAAAATCTTCAAAACAAAAATATTGTCCACACCAAGCACATCTTATAAAAGCGGGGTTACCACATACACTACAATTTGGTGGTTCTCTTTCTTCTTTGAAAAAACAATATGTTACAGGATTTTCAAATCTTTCTGGTCGTTGGTCAATATATCCACTTTTATACCATGCATACTTGAACAAATTTTGAAAACGAGGCGACGAAAACTGATTGTAAGCTAGAGAATATTGTTACGGCGACGTAAATCAATATCATACTCATTTAGAATTACATTACCCAAAAGATTGAAAATTGTATAGATAAATAAAAATAAATAAGTAAGTAAATAAATAAATAAGATTTGTATAGATATCAGTAAAGCATGAGGGAGGGGGGCAGTGTATTTTTGTTTTCTAAACTATGTACTTTAAAGTGTATTAGTCTATAACAATTCATTACTAAAATACGAGATTTTTTGGTCATATTTTTGTTCATTATTAAATCAAAAAGTTGAAATTTTTTCCAAGTTAACGTTAGCAAAGGGTGTATTTCTGCAAAAAGAAATAAACTAGTGTGATGTAAAATATATTAATTAAAAATTCTTTTATTTACACATAACAGCCTCCTCTTTTACCAAAATATATATGATAAAATTAGGGGTTGGGGTGGGGGATGAAACTCCAATGATTTTATAACTTTAATTTTCATATAAAGATCTTAAAGTACCATTTACAAATATATATAGTTTCCCTACCAAAGCTCTAACCATTTCCAAGATATTTAAGAAAATTGAAAAAAACTCAAATTTTCAGGGGTGAATTTCACCCTCTTAAACCGCTTATGGGCACGAACAAAATATGGCTCGTGATTATTTTTAGTAAGATCTACAATTCACCAAAGTTTCAAAAATTTTTAAGAGATACAGTTGGATACCTTTCCTTGTCAGTATTACGACTATGGGAAGGCATTTCGATAATAATGGTGAAATTATAAATAAAATAAATTGTACATATTTTACTTTTTACATTAGAATCGTTTAGAGCGAAAGAAAATATTCATCTACAACAATTGTAAATATAAAAAATATTTCTACTGCGCACTACAATTAATTTGTTACAAATTTTAAATTATTCCTAGTCTTCTCTTAAAATAAAATTATTGTATTTAAATAACAATTTCAATTTGTAAAAAAATAAATGAAACTACAGAAAATTGGAAATTGAATGTATATACGTAGTCGTAATAATATGGTAACAATTTTTAAAATCTATATAAATTAAAAATGAAATAACAAATTTTGTAAATACTTTCAATAATCATAGATTAAGATAGAAATCTTTTGAAAAATGAAATCTATTAATTTCGACATGATTCTCCATAAATAATACTTGTATATGAAAATAAAAAATAATGACTGGAAATACTTTCAATATGTTTTTGTTTTTTAATTTATGAATTTTCAAAACATTTATAAATTTTATGAGTTTATAAGTGCTATCTTTGTATATGTATTACAGCTTGCCGAATTACATTAATAAATTTTTTCGAAAAATCGAACATTCAACTTTAAAATGATTTATTTTAATTATTTACATTTTTTCTCTTTAGGCCGGAAGAAATACAACCCGATTTTTTTGTATCTTCAAAAACAGAATTTACTAGCACTTCCGGACAATGTGGAGTTCCGTCAGAAGTAGAGATGGGCGACGGGAAAATTCCCACTGGGAATTTTCCCGGGTAAATTCCCATTTGGGTATTTATTGGGTATTTTCCCGGGAAAATTCCCAAAACCTGGGTAAAAACGATTACTTAGTTGTACTTCTTTGCAAATGTGTTTTTAATTAGATCTATATGTATATGTATTTGTTAACTGTGCGTTGAGGTTTACATAATATAATGTTGATGTAAAGTTTTTTAATTATTATTATCATAAAACCACTTCAGTACATACTGAATGTTTATTTATCTTTAAATTTAAAAATACATGCATACATATTATGTCGGATCAACTTAAGATGACTTTTCAACGAAGTTAGCAATTAATTTAAATTTATAACTCAATGTGTTCAAATTTCAGAGAAATATCTAGGTTTAAAAAAAATAAAATAAAAATGCCACGAAGTTCAATATTGACAAGTGAGAATCGAGCTAAAATTTCGACGTTTTGGAAATTGTCGTACTTAAAAGATAATCTAAAGGGGCGAAAACTATGGAAAAAACTGTCGTAGTAGGCCCAGGAAATTGACACCGAAAAATGAAACGCGTATTGTACAACTAGCCACGAAAATGAATTGTCTAGAGAAGAACTGTCGAACAAAAATTGTATAATAACGTGATATATTAATTAGTATTTATGTAGTATGAAGATTAATTATTTACGTTTAGCAAATATTCTTTATGATACAGCGGTTTTATAGTTTAATTCAAAAATATTACGATAAATAGTAAATTAAAATAAATACCCACTTTTCGGGAATTTTCCCGGGAATTTACCCCGTTTTTACCCACTTTGGGAATTTTCCCGGGAAAATTCCGGGTAGAATCCCATCTCTAGTCAGAAGCACCGGTATCGTTCAATGACGTCGTGAGAATTATAGTTTCTTACGATATGGGCTGGAGTACTTGGGGTACGGGACGGAATTACGACAGTTTAAATGGCTTCAGGGCAATCACTGGTCATTTTAGTGGGCTCGTTTTGGATTATTCTACATGTAATCGCAAATGTAAAAAGTGTGATTCTTCAGATCATCCAGATTGCCGAAAAAACTTTTATGGATCTGCAAAGGCTATGGAGCCTCACGTAGCAAAAAGATTCTTGTTGAGAGTGACGTTTTGCAAAAAAATAATTTAGAAGTCGGAGTGCTGGTAGGAGATGATGACAGCTCTACGATTTCGGTATGTAGATCTGCAAGTAAACATCCTATTATAAAGCAGTCTGATGTAAATCACACTTCTGGAGGTGTTAAGAAGCAGTTATATTCGATTCAGAAAAATCATCAAGAACTATCGAAAGATAGAATATTGTATTTACATCGATGCTTTATGTATGCCGTAGCTCAAAATCGAGGAAACAGTCGAGCTATGGCAGATGCGATCCGCTTCATTCCTCATCATACTTTTAATGATTGTCTAGTATGTTAAAAATTAACTCTACAGGAGCACATAATGCAATATATGATTGTGATATTCTTAGTAAAATACTTTACAAATTAGATATAACAAGTGCAATGTTAATAAAAAATTGCTCACGCTTTTCAAGACAAAATTAAGTGTTGGAAAAGTGAAGATGTTGCTAGTCAGAATTTGTCAACTTCACTACCTCTGCAGAGTACGGTTGGTATTGCAATTCGTAAAAAATTGGCATTGATTGATTACAATATGAATATTTTGCAAAACATTTTCGACCAGTTGGGTAAAGATGGGCTGCACCAACAAATCCAAGAAAAATTTAAAAAAAACGGTGTAAGTGTAATACGCTTATCATCAATTACAAAGATTTCAGACTGGTTTTCCAAAAAACAACCGTAAAATTTTTTTTATAAGTTTAGTGATATTATATTATAATGTAGTTCTTTCAAACATTTATATGGAAATATACTATTTATTTTTTAATTATTTAAATGAAGATTGTGACATTATATTTCATTTGTTCGAAATAATAATATTTTAAAAATTATGATAATTTCATTAATATATGAAATAAAAGTTACGTTTCCTTGAATTGAAATGGAAAAATAAATTTTATAAACATGATGAAAATTAATTATTTGACGAATTCTTTCCTTTTTCGCTCTATATCATGTACTCATAAGTGACAAAGACAGACTTATGCTTCTTCGTTACCTAACTAACTGTTTTACCACTGCTGATACAATACATAAAACTATAGCTCTCAGCTGACTACAGTGTTGCCGCACTTTCTCATACACATTAAAATATCAAGTAAAAGGCAGATTTTCAGCTAATTTTTCATTTTTTCCTCGATAACCGTTTAGTGAATTTGAATAACTTTATGCTTAATTGATTCTCCAGAGTTCAAGTTACTTATTATAAAAGTTTGAAATTTCTGGTAGCTTTTTTTTCTGTTAATAAAAATAAATTTAATCTGTTCAGTTAACGAATCTCCATAAGATTACGTGTAGAATTTCAGTTTTTAAAATTGCAATAACTTTTTAACGGTTTAGTGAATCGATTTGTAATTTTAACAGGAGCTTTAGAATTGAATGAGGAACGTTCTTCTAAATTTTCATTTGACTCGTAGCATTTTGACATACCTCCCAAACATCCTTAATACTATCTTCCGGAACTTCATTTATTGTTTCACACAAAAATTTTTTCCAATTAGGGCACAGGGTATTTAGCCATTGACGCCCCAAAAGAGAGATCAAACTTTTATTACTAGAAATTATATATAATTCAAGCGTTACAGTTTTATGATTACTATTGATACATTATACCTTAACCATTACTTTACCTAATGTTCTAACTATCTCGCCTGAGACTAAAGATAAGTTTTTACTTGATTTTTCTAATGGTAATCTATTTTTAAACATACTATTGAATGTAGATTCGCTCATTACTGATGGATATGAACCTGTATCAACTTCAAACTTGATGGTTTGGTCTTCAACCTGCAGTTCCACAAACAATGGATCTTCTTTTACCTTATTTGTTCCAATTTCCATTTTCCTTATTACTTCATTATCGGCACTACCATATAGTCATAATGAATTTTTACGATTATAGTTTGGTGACTGATTATATCGCCTACGTCCAAAATAGGCTTGAGCTATATGACCTTTCCTTCCACAATTGTTGCATTTCCAATTTCTTGCTTTACATTGATTCTTAAAATGATACCGCAAACACCTTGTGCAACGGTACTTTGACGACCTAGGACTTTTGCTTTTGTTTGAAACCCCACTAGCACTTGATTTAGTTGATACTATGCTTCCTTCAGAATCATAATTTTTTAGACCACTAATTTTTTGCGTTATTTTATACACTTCCTTATCTAAATTTTCACGTTCAGCCATTTCCCAACTAGTTGATGTTTCGCATGCTCGTTCGAATGTTAAATTTTTTTCTTTCAATAAAACAGCTCGTAGATTCTGATCACGTACTCCGAAAACCAATCGATCACGAAGGGCTTGAATTAAAAATTGTTCAAATTTGCATTTCGACGCAGCTGCCTTAAGATCTACTATATAATCAGTAATAGATTGACCTGATTTTTGATCCAGTTTGTGAAATTTGAAGCGTTCCGGTATTTCATTGACCTCTGGATTGAAGTGATCTTTTAAAATTTTAATTAATTCGTCGTATGTTTTGGATGCTGGGTTGCATGGAATAACCAATTTCTTTAAAATTGAGTAAGTTTCGGCTCCGATAAAAGTTAGCAAAAATGAAATCTTTTTTTTCTTCTTTAATTTCATTCAAAATAAAAAAAACTGAGCGAGTCTTTCAATGTATTCATTGAAATTAATCTTAGAGAACAAACGGTTCCAACGTACCCAATACCATTTTAATTGAATCTTATGCGCAATATTTATAACGCCGCGATTGTTACAATTCACCAGCTTTGTTTATAATTTTTACGTCGTTTAGTTATGTTCCTACTGTTAATCTTATTAATCACTCGTTTTTCACAATATTTTTTGAACTTTTCACTGCTATTTTTTATTTTCTCAGTTTTCCCATACATATTTTTTGATTTTCACTTACTTTTTTTTTTGCTTTGATTATTGTTTATTGCTTGCTTAGCGGTTGCACGTGTTTTCCACTTTATTTTTTTTTTTAAACTTATTACTTATTTAATAATACTATTTTTACCAATTAATCCACAATTTTACCAATTTTCTCGTCGCCAATTTGTTATGTTGGGATTTTAATAATAATAAGCACTAATTAATATGTACTTAGTATTGTATTTATTGATTAAGGTTACAATGAGGTCACCATACTGACCGCCATATCTTAACTGCCGCAAGGAACTCAGTATACGGAAGTATCCACGCATAGGTGGCCAAAACCATAAATACTACTATAACTCGATAGAGAATAGGTACATGTAGTACAATGTACATTACATTATAAAGGCAGACATACACTACACTTACAAAGGTAGACATACACTACAATAACCTTATGATAAAATAAAATTTACCTTATTCTATAAAGTTGCTTAAAAATAATTAAATTTTCTCTCTATTAAACTTCTTTGTGAAATTGTTTAAAAATCCTAAATATGATTTACTAGTAATGCTTCAGCGTTACAACTTCAAAACGCGGCGTCGTCAATTTGAATATGTGGCGTCATTAAAATATTTAATTAACGAAAGAGAATCCCATTACACAATGAGAAAAAAAAAGTTACTGTAATGTACCTTATCTAGCTATAAAATTTAAATATAATGGGATTCCCACATGGTGGTCCTTACCTTGTCATAGACCCGAATATTCAAAAGGAGAACCAATGGAGATATGCCACACAGGACATGAAGATATTAATAAATTTGATGAAACCGATGGAAGAAACAAACAAACTAATAGAAAAATTCATGGAAGTAACATTGCAGAAAATTATGATGGACGAAAATACGAAACAGGAAAGCCAACAGTTTCGAAATTAGTTGATTTTATATTAAACAACATAACAACGCCCCTTTATAAATTTCATATTACATTACGTTATTTAAATTTATCATTTGGTAATATTCATAATAATAATTGGCTATATACTTCTGCTTTAACTAAATGTCAAAATTATATATTTAATTTAAATTTTAATGAATTAATAGATCTTTTAGGATTCGAGTTTGAACATCGAAACTAGTAAGACGTCTATTATTGTCTAATTGTTATAAATATTTCTAAGTGCAAATAGTTAATTAAATAAATAGTGCAGTGGTGTTCCACTTAACTAAGTGGAACACACACCAAAATGACAACTAGAATTAACACTATCAAGTGTGAATTTTTTCAAGAAGATTTAGAAAAACCATCTCCACGAGAAATTTTTAATTGGATATACGATGATATGCAACAGTATTGCCCAAATTCACAAGATAACTTACTCGGTGTACAGTGTGAACCATCAGGATTCTTTCTTAAATTCGATAGAGAGTCAATATGTACCGAACTAATCCAAAAAACCGAAGGTGTAAGCAAAATAAAAAAACAAAACGGAACTATCATAAATATAACAATCAGTTTAGCAAGTATAGGAACTAGACGAGTCAGAATACTCAGAATGCCATTTGAGACTCCAAACCCGGCTATAAGTAATGTAATCTCCAAATACGGAAAGATCGTCTCCATAGAAGATGAATTTTGGCCAACTTCGATGACGAATAATAAGAGACTGAAATCTGGAAACCGTATCATAAAAATAGAACTTGAAAAACACATACCATCATTTGTTTACATCAATGGACACAAAGCCTTAATTACATACGACGGACAACCGAAAACGTGTTCATACTGTGGAGAATTGGACCACCTAATAGCTAACTGCCGAAAACGTCTCGGAAATTCCCCTAGAAATTACAGTGATGTACTACAAGGAAAATCTAATAAGGATCCAGTAATCTCGGAAACTAATATTGAACAAGATTACACCGAAGCACTAAATATTGCCGAACAAAATGTCCAACAAGAACATAATATCATGGAATGTGAAGATATAAGAGCCTCACGGAAGAGGGCTTTAAACGACGAAATCGAAAATGAATCCTACATTATGTCAAACGAGAACCAATCAGTAAGTCAATCAGATGAATCCATCAATATATCCTCTCAAGTGAATGGCTCAGCCCCGCACGAAGACGAAAATAAACGTGCAAAATCCCTCTCTAGCATAGAAACCTCTCAAATATGTTTAGATAAAATAGAGGAACTACGAGCCGATATTGAGAACAATCCAGAATTCATACTGACCACCGATCAAATTAAAATGTTTGTCGCCGACTCTACATCTACCAAAGATGTCCTCTCTGTAGCACGAAAATATACCAACAACGTGAATAAACTAATACAAAATCTGCAAACCCTACATGAAATAGTACCCACCAAAAAAGTAAAATTAAGACTAACAAGAATCATCCAAACCCTACGTACGCAGATAGAAAACGAGATTCTCATACTCCCGTAAAATCTACACGCACATAATGGAAACTTTAATATAGTGGAACATTAACGGATTCCATAAACGCCTGGAAGAACTACAGTTACTAGTTTCAATATACCAACCAAATTATATCTGTCTCCAAGAAACACACTTGTCATTAGAAAAAGTAGCAAAATTAAACGGTTATCAACCTCATCGCAGAGATTTTACAGCAAATGCTATAGCTTCTGGCGGAGTAATGACACTGGTTAACAACAAAGTATATAGTGAAGACTTTCCCATGCAGTCAAACCTCCAAGTATTAGTTACTAAAGTTAAAACAGGCTCACGATTCGTATATATCTGTAATCTCTATATACCTCCACAGACGACCGTTGAAGAAGAGGAATTACAAGACCTAATTAATAAAATACCCCAACCGTGCCTAATTTTAGGTGACCTAAACGCTCATAATCCTATCTGGGGCTCAACCAAATTAGATAGGAGAGGAAAAATCATAGAAAAAATATACGCCAACAACGATAACATTACTCTCTTGAACGATGGACAAGCTACTCATATCACTACGGCGAACCAAACACAGTCATGTATCGACCTCAGTTTCTCCAGTTCAAGCATTGCTTCTGACATAAATTGGACAGTACATCAAGATCTCTGTGGAAGCGATCACCTTCCAGTAGTTATCACAATAGAAGGTGAAAATACCTTAAATACAGACACAATATCTAGATGGAAACTTACAGAAGGTAATTGGGAACTGTTTGAAGAACTAACTGAAATGAGCCTTAAAATGGAAAGTCCGGACATAAACAAACTCGTCAATAATTTCTCCGATAAACTCCTACTAGCCGCTAAATTTTCCATCCCCCTATCTGGAACTGACAATAACAAACCGAAATCAGTACCTTGGTGGTGCACTGAAATTAGAGATTCAATTAAAGAACGCAAAAGAGCACTCAGGATACTCCGTAAAAACCCCTCAACAGAGAACCTAATCACATTTAAAAAAATACGTGCTAAAACAAAATTACTAATACGGAACAAAAAAAGGGAATCATGGCAGCAGTTCACTTCGAATATAAACTCAAATACACCTTCCAAATAAATATGGCAGTCAGTTCGCAGACTAACCGGGAGAACATCACAAAGCCAAATCACAATGTTAAAATTCAACAATAAAGTAGAAACAAATCCACAAAATATAGCAGAAAAATTTTCTGAAGTATTCGAGTCTACATCAAACACCAGCAATTATCATCCTACATTTGTCCGATACAAAAATCAAGTAGAAAACAATCCTCTGTGTCTGGACGGAAATGAAGAAGATGATTATAATACTCCGTTCAAATTAACCGAACTACAAGAAGCTATAGAAGATACCAAAGATTCGGCACCAGGGCCAGACAATATACCTTATATTTTTATAAGGAAACTACATAAGTTAGGAAAAGAAAAACTTCTGAATATCTACAATCAAATTTTTCAGCAACACCAATTCCCAGATGTCTGGAAGAAAACTATAATCTTGCCAGTCTTAAAGCCTGGCAAAAACAAACTCGATCCAGAAGGCTATCGACCAATAGCCCTTACAAGCTGCTTGTGTAAGCTGTTAGAAAAAATGATAAATAATAGACTACGATATACATTAGAAAAAAGAAATCTGTATAGTAATAGTCAATGTGGTTTTAGACAAGGGAAAAGCACAATTGACCATTTAGTCAACATCCAAACCGAAATTTGTAACGCTTTTTTAATGAAAGAGTATGTATTTGGAGTATTTCTCGATCTTAAACGAGCGTACGATATGACATGGAGGCGAAAAATAATAAATCAACTAATTCAGTGGAATATACGTGGTAATATAACACATTTTATCGCCAATTTTCTTTACGAACGATACAATCAAGTAAAAATCGGCACTAAAACATCTCAACAAAAGGAACAGCTAAACGGAATCGTGCAAGGATCTATCTTAAGCACTACTCTTTTTAATATCGCCGTAAATGATCTTGCAGAACAATTTCCGTACCCCATCAGTGTATGCCAATATGCTGACGATCTTGCCTTTTACCTTCGAACACCCAACAAAAGCTTCGCAGAAAAAATCATTCAAAAAACATTAAACAAATTAGAATGTTGGTCAGATACAAACGGACTTCAATTTTCTGCGGAAAAGTCATGTCAAATTACGTTCTCTCGTAAGAAAAAAAAAGATACAACATTGAACCTGAAATTATATGGTGAAAACATTAATCGTCTCCGGAAAACCAAGTTTCTAGGACTGATTCTGGATGAGAAATTAAACTGGAACGAACATATTAAATATCTTAAATTAAAATGTGTTAATGAATTAAATCTGCTTAGAATAATCAACAGTAAATCGAATGGTGCAGATAGAACTAGTATCCTAAACATATATAATGCAAAAATACGATCCATCTTCGATTATGGAAGCATTATTTACAGTAACGCAAAAACGAAGACTCTGAACACTTTAAATTCCATACACAATGCAGGCGTCAGAATAGCTACAGGCGCCTATAGAACCTGTCCTATTGGCAGTCTTCTAAATGAGTCAGGACAGTGGTCCCTAGCTGACCGACGAAAATTGCAACTATTGAAGTATACTGCCAAAATCAGTACAAATCCAGACCATCCTGCTTATAATGCTGTGGTTCTTCCAAGTTATAGGATACTTTATACACTAACTAATAAAACACCCAAACCACTTGGAATTCAACTCACTCAATTGTGCGATGAAACAACGTTCCAAATTCCAGAAACTTTTTATAAAAAAAGCAGATATCCTAACTGGTACATTCCAGAAATAAACATATACAGTGCTTTATCCGAACTTCCAAAAAACACTACTTCAAATGCACTATACAAACAACTATTTTTTGAAATGAAACATCATAACCCCACTTCAACCTACATATTTACGGATGGTTCTAAAAAAGAAGAAAAAGTGGGCTGTGCTTTCCTAGTAGATAACATTATCAAAAAATTCCAAATAATGAAAGACAGCAGTTCCTACTCAGCCGAAATTTTTGGAATTCTCAAGGCCTTGGAATTCATAAAAACACACCCTAATATGCAATACTTCGTATGTACTGATTCCAAAAGTGCAATAACAGCCCTACATAACATAAATAACCACACAAACGAAATCATTAGAGAAATTAAAAACTTATTAATTGATATCGAGAACATACGCAAACATGTAACATTCTGTTGGATTCCTGGACACATTGGAATATCGGAAAATGAAAAAGTGGACTTAGCAGCTAAGAATGTAGAAGAAACAGACGAAAAAATATATGGAATACCATTGCAAGATGTGTTCCGCAAATGCAAAAATCATATCCAAAGTTTAATCGACATAAAGTGGAGTAATTCTGACAATAAATTAAAACAAGTTAAAGAAGACACAATGGTATGGACAACATCTAAGAGGAAAAACCGTAGAGAAGAAATAATATTGACCCGATTACGAACAGGACATACGAACTTGACACATAAACATCTATTAAATAGAGAAAATTGCGCCAGGTAGTGATATCTGCGACCGCCCCATAACAGTAAAACATATTTTAACTGAATGTGTAGCCTACGAACAAGCGAGGCTTAAAGTAGATCTCGCAAAAGAATTAAAAACAATATTAAAGGATGACGAAAACGAAATTAAAAAAGTGTTACAATTTTTAAAATATATAAATCTTTATAATAAATTATGATAGCAGTAACTGAACCAAATGGAACTCCACTAGTACAATCAAATTAAACATCAATCTAATTACCTAACACAATAATTAATAAATAATAATATTGACTGTAAGAACTTATATGTATAATCAATGTGATTCTAGATAAATATGTTTACTAGTTTATATGATGTTATTATATTAAGCATCTAATTAAGTAATCAAATCACTTTATGTAAATCTATATAATATTGTACCATGTATGTTTATTTCGATAATTCCAGATGTATGTAATTTTGATTACATAGCGCAATGGCCTAGCAGTCATGCGCTATAAATAAAATAAAAAAAAAATAGATCTTTTAGAAAAGCATAATACTCAATTTTCGTGTTTTAACGAACGTTTCGATGATATATATTACGATATAAAAACAAGTGAAAATAACATTTTTACCTATCTTATAAATCAATTTGATAATAATTATGATGAATATGTAGTGTTTTTAACAAATTTGTATAACTTATTAAGTAAGCGTGGTGGAAAAAAAATACATTATTATTAATGGGCCCACCAAATAGTGGAAAAACTTATTTTACTAAAACAATTGCAGAATTATGTGTTACTGTTGGTTATATTAATAATTTTAATAAAACTCAGAATTTTCCACTTAGCAATTGCATAGATAAACGTTTATTAATATGGGACGAACCTAACTTTTGTCGAGAAAATTTAGAAGAAATTAAATTATTATTTGGTGGCTCCGATTGCCCAGCAAATGTAAAATATTCGAATACTCAATTAATTAGTAAAACACCAATTATAGTATGTGCAAATGTTGACATATTTCCACATAATGATGAATTTAGTTCACGTATGTATAGGTACCATCGGACGTGTAATTCTTTTCCATCTAATTTTTTTAATTTAAAGTGGCATCCATTAGCTTTTGCAAATATATTTAAACGATTAAAATTAATGTAATTTTTAATATTAAATAAATAGTATTTTTGTAATGTAATTATATTTTATTACATTTAATTTTCCTTTTTTTTCAGGTATGTCTTTTTCGGAACACATAATCATTTTTCCTATAACATTCAATTTTATAATAATTAGTTGGTCATATCTGTATGTAACGAAACAAATATTGGTTAATTTTATGCAATATCTTCGACAAGTTGTAAGGTTTTTAACACGGGTACAAAACCGATTAAGAACACTTGGATATTATATACTCCTCAAAACAAAATAAGGGCCACTTGAAAGTTTGTATTTTAAAACTGATTTATGTCGATCCACGTCAAAATAACTTTTCTAAATGACTGTTGTTATGATATTAAGTGGGTGAGTAAATGATAACAGTTAGGTTTAAGTGATATTATTGTTGAGGGGAAGATTTAAACGTTTTTTTTGTCTCGCACAGCGTCAAGTGGTTAGTTTTACTTATTTTTCTGAATTTGATTTTAAATCAGTTTGCGCTAGATTATTGATTGCTGAGGTTGTTTTTTGAAGTTTGGCGTGTTATTCAATCATTTATTTTTACAATGCCGAGAATTCGACACCATATGGACGAAGCTACTGCTACCAGAGCCGTAACGATGATTGAGGGTGGTCAATCTCAACGTTCCGTGGCTCTGCAGTTGGGTTGTTGACGAAGGGCTATTCAAAATGTTTGGAATCGGTATCAGCAGACCGGTAGTGTAACCCGGCGCCGTGGCTCAGGAAGAGTTCGTGCTACCACTGCCCGTGAAGACCATTACATTCGACTGTGTGCACGACGTGAGCCAACTGTTACCGCAGGTACTCTGCAAAATCGCTTACATCGATCTACTGGTACTGTTGTCAGTAATCAGACCATACGAAATCGTTTGCATGAAGACCAACAACGTTCAAGAAGACCAGTAATCCGTACCAAACTGACCGGAGCGCATCGTGCAAACCGTTTAAGATTTGCACGTGAACACCTTGAATGGGGCTTGGAGGAATGGCGTCACGTACTCTTCACGGATGAGAGCAAGGTGAAGTTTTTTAGTGATGGTCGACGTGTAAGAGTGTGGAGAAGAAGTGAGGAAAGGTTTTCTGATCGCCACATTCATGAACGCGACAGATTTGGCGGTCCTAATGTCATGGTCTGGGGTGGAATTAGTTTGCAAGGCAAAACTGAGCTTGTTTTCCTAAACGAGGGTACTGTAACGGCTCAAAGTTACATCGAACAGGTTGTCAGACCCACTGTGATCCCCTTTGCACAACGAGCGGCCGACGGATTTATCCTGATGCAGGATAATGCCCGAGCGCATACCGCTCGAGCGACGACAACTGTCCTTAGGGAGGCTAATATACAGGTTTTACCGTGGCCTGCAAATAGCCCTGACTTGAACCCAATAGAACATCTTTGGGATCAATTAAAACGGCGAGTCAGAGCAGCCGGAGAGGATGTGCACACCCAACAACAACTGATTGATGTCTTGAGAAGATGTTAGGAGGAGATTGCTGATGAAACCGTTAGGCATCTTATTGAAAGCATGCCGAGGAGGCTTCAAGAATGTGTTTTAAAAAGGGGAGGGCATACTCGATATTAAATCATCGAAAAGTTGCATAATGTGTGCTTTTACTCAAAGCGTGAACGTTTGTTGATGACTGTAAAAATGACTATAAAAATGATAAAATCCTAAAAAAATGTAATTATGGATTAATTTTTTATTTAATCTTATTAAAATTAATTTTATTTAGTAAAAAATTAGTTCCTTAATTAAATGTAAGCATACCTTATACTGTAACTTATGTATATAAAAATAAACTTATGCAGCAAAACATGAGTGGCCCTTATTTTGTTTTGAGTAGTATATAATATTTGATTTGGATTATCTATTGGAACGAATGCGAATCGAACGTATATTATACATGAATTCATTGATTAACGAATTAAGATTAGATTATATATTTGATATTTATATGTTAAATTCACCTGGATATGTACAAGAATATAGGGATTGATTACATTTTCACGATTTTTACTTAAACTATATAGGTAGACAATGGATACATTCATGTAATAGTAGATATAATAATTTATTTCATGAATTATATGAAACAGGGAATATCTACACTTATAATACAAGGAGTATAAACAGTGTGTTAACACATTGGAGTGGAGTTCCACAGTGGAAGTGGTTCCATAAATAAGTGGAGTTCCACACGTACGCACAGAAAAATAAAAAGCAATATGCATTTGTTTTAAAGGTGTACAAACTGAATTTAAACCGAAAGAGATCAAAGAAGAAATATTAAGCTTAAATCAACGTATTCGACGTTTACAAGTTAAAAAAACACTAAGGGCCAATATTATAAAACTATTTTAATCGACAGTTAAATTTAATGCTCTGTTAAACTAATTTAACAGAGGTTTTGGATATTATAAAACTGAGTTAAATTTAAAGATCCGTTATATCACCCGTTAAACTAACTGATTCATTTTGCTCCTTTAAATATTTAACTGGATGTTAAATGAAAATTTTTATTTTTGACAACTACTTTTTTGACAAGCAGATTTTAACGTCAATAACTTTTGTAGACACAGGTTACGGACTAATAACATGTTTTCAATTTCATCGGTTTCATCAGTGTATTCAGTTTCTGATTAGGATACGATTGCGAGTTAAATTAGGATACCATTATCTAGAATTTTTCGCAATCGTACGAATCCATTTGAGACGTTAATTGATGCAGAATTTAAACTTCGATTTCGATTGACTAAAGAAGTGACAATGTATATTTTAGAAGAAACTGAAAATAACATCAAATCGACAACTTTCCGAAAGTGCCCAATTTCAGCAATGAACCAGTGTTGCTGAGAACATTAAGATTTTATGCTACTAGGTTGTTTTAGCAAGTTATTTATAATAACTTTAATGTGAGCACGGTAACTGTGGGTAGAATTATCACATTGGTTCATTAACAATGAATTTATTAAAATGTTAACTACAAGTCAGGAAAAACGTATCGTCTGTGCACATCTTTATAATATTGCACAATTTGAAAATATATGGGGTGTAACTGATTGTACCTATATTAAAATTCAGTCACCAGGTAAAAATCGTGCGGAAGTGTTTAGAAATAGAAAAGGTTTTTATTCCATTAACAATCAAATAGTTTGCGACGTTCAGTTGCACACTATGGATGTAGTTGCTCGATTAGCAGGAGGTACCTACGGGCTAGACAGCAGAATTTTTAACAATTCATTTTTTTTATTTTATTGTTTATATCGTCGGTTTCTTTGCATTCAGCTATTTTTAAATATTTTCTAAATATTTCTAATAAATTATATTTTTCATTTTTAATAACATTTAGGCCACAATCTCTTTTTTTCGATTCCATTGTATTTTGAACTTTTCACTTTGATTAGTTTTATTTTTATCAATTTTATAATTGTCGTACGGGTACCTATGGTTTCAAATTTTAAACTGGAATGTAGTTTTGGGTATTTTAGTTTAATTTCTTGTTAACTAAGTAACTGAACAATTAGTTTTATAATATCCAGTTTTAGTTTAACAGTTTGTTAGATTTAACTGTCTGTTAGCTAAAAGACCGTTATCTTTTGCTTTATAATATTGGCCCTAAGTTGCCAATCTACATGCTAACGATGGACAACACTATCACAGAGAAATTCCTTAACAATAACTGTAAATACATTTACCGCACAAAAATATAATCGCAACGTTATAGGAATAATAGAGAAATCATACAGTGCCATAGGTGCCAAGAATGGGGCCACGCTACCAGCAACTGTCGAGTGAAATCAGCATGCATGAAATGTGCAAACCAACATTGGATAAAGGACTGTACTAAATCACCTGAGGTTCCAGCCAAATGCAAGAACTGCGGAGGTTCGCATCCATCAAACTCAACGGAATGTGAATAATACAATAGTACATCAAATTACATTTTTAGATACGTTAATTAAGAAAGATAAATACAATTGTTTAAATACCACTTGGCACAGGAAAACTAGTTATACAGATAGATTAATTAATTTCCATTCCAATCATCCACAATATATAAAAAACAATATAATACAAAATATGTTTCATAGGGCTGTACATCTAAGCAGTGTCAAAAACAGAAAATATGCAATAAAAAAAGCAATATCAATACTAACTAGAAACAACTATCCACTAAATCTAATAAATTCAATAAAAGAAAAAGTTATTCATAAAGCATATAATTCTACAGAAACAAATAATTTTAATTCAAATTCCAATGAAAAAGAAATAAACTATAATAACCTAATATGCTTTCCATATAACAGATTCACAAAAAGAATTAAACTTAATTAACTAATATTTGATGTACTGAAGATTTCCATTCTGCGAGATGAATATTATTCAAGACGTTGTACGCTTCATTCTGACAAAATTTGTTCAAATTCTGACAAAAAGAAAATTGTATTCTTTTAAAAATTTTTTATATGGAAAATAAGTAGATTTTAAGTAATATATAGATTTAAGCAATTTAATTTCTGTATACATAGGTATTCTATAAATAAAATTTAAAAAAAAAAAATTATGTGCGTTTTATTTAATTATTACCCTAAATTCCCCTATTTTTTTACAGGAAGAAGTTACTTTCGTTAACCTATAAAAGTATTGACAAAAATCCAATTATATTTACTATTCTAATTGAAAAGCATATTTCATTATACACCCTGTATAAGAAAACATTCATTAAAAATATTAAATATACATCCGTTATATACTATATGTGATATTATATGTTAATATATGTATCTATTTGCAAACATATCATGAAATTACAAATAGTCAGCTAAAAAATCTTAAATAAACAAACTGAAACCGTATAAAAAGTCACGAGTTTTTTACTAAATAAACATCTTATAAAGTGCTGACTCATATACAAAAATACCCTGAGATACAGTTGACGCCCAAATTTCCGGCAGTACAGTAACGGTCTGAAATCTGGAGTCTGAAGTCATGATTGCAGCTAGCGCTTGGTACAGTGCCCCCCACAAAATTTAGCGGCCGCCCAATTTTCGTTTAAGATGACACAGTTAAGGCAAGCGCGTGTTGGGATCAAAGGCAAAGGTTTGCACGTACACAAAATAAGTACTGTAGGCTTCAAAAAGTGATCAGATACCTTTTTCACCAGGGGGTCCACACTTTTGACACGGTAGTGTACCAAAAATTTAAGCACAGTGCGGTGTCAAAACTTTGGGGCCACCCCTTGGGTTAGGGTATTCCCCACATTTTTGATGCAATAGTGTACCTTTCGTTTAATATGATGCAATTAAGGCAAGCGCGTGTTAGGGTCAAGGTTTGCACGTACAGTACGCTTCAAAAAGTGATCGGACACCTTTTTAGTCAGGGGGCCCGCACTTTTGACATGGCAGTGTACCAAAAATTTAAGTACAGTACGGTGTCAAAAGTTTGGGGCCACCCCTTGGGTTAGGGTAATCTCACATTTTTGACGTGGTAGTGTACCTTTCGTTTAAAATGACGCAATTAAGGCAAGCGCGTGTTGGGGTCAAGGTTTGCACGTACAGTACGCTTCAAAAAGTGATCGGACACCTTTTTGGTTAGGGGGGGCCCGCACTTTTGACACGGTAGTGTACCAAAAATTTAAGTACAGTACGGTGTCAAAAGTTTGGGGCCACCCCCGAGTTAGGGTATTCCCCACATTTTTGACGCTTAAGTGTAACCCATCTATCAAATTGTGGCCTAAAATTCAGTCTGCGCATGCGTCGTATACTAAAATTCAGTCTGCGCATGCGTTAGGTTCGGATTCAAAAACTATGGCTGGTAATGGGTTAACACAAAACCAAATTGTGATAAGTAAATTGTGGTGACGCATAATGGGTTAACTACTTGTGTGGTTGTTGAGGTAATGACTCATGTCTTAGGAATTTCAAGGCCAACAGTATGAGCGAGTGTTGGGGTCAAATGTCAACAACAAATTTTAAATACATGTACTCGGTACGTGCCGGGTCAAAGGTTAAGGTTTGCACATCGATACAGTTTGATGACTCATCAGTTCGGAATGTCTAGTATCGTAAAGTTACACGATTTCAAACATTGACAAAAGGGTTCAAGTTGGTTAGTTTTACGGTGTCACAGAACCCGTACAGCTCTTCTACTCAAGCATTTAGACGAACACTTGATTTAAGGATTCAGATCAACAAAAACATAAGACCCGACAATTTGGAAAACGAGATCACAAAACTGACTACCGCTATAAAATATACAATACCCCTGTCGCAGCATCCTGCATAACATAGCGAATTTCCATTTACAAAAGTACGTTTTTCTCAGAAACTAGTTGATATAGAGTAATTGTAAATAAAAAACCTTTTTTATGTGATTTTTCCGCCTCATTCCGCCAAATTTTTTTAACGAAAAATGCCCAAAAAACCGTAAACATTTTCACGAAATTTCTTAATAATAAGATGTTTCGTTCTTGAGTTATCGTGCGGACACATTTATATACAGGGTGAGTTTTTTCGGGAGTTGCCATTTTTATTACAGACAAACCGTTGATTTAATCGAAAAATTGTTCAAATAAGAGTTGTAGATATCGATGGGGGCAACCAGTTGCAATAATCAGGAGCTTTATAGCTCTTGTGGTTTTCGAGATACGATACAAACTTACCTTTTTTTAAATGGAATAGTATACTTATTTGTTGATAAAAATTATTCAATAAAGCAACAATAACCAAAAATAAAAAAATAAAAATTTTTATCTTAAGTTTTTTTTTTCAAATTTTACAGCTTTCGCGCTTAAAAGTGATTTATTTAAGTGAATTTTGGTAAGTTTAAGAGCGCCTACTTCAAACAGGCCTCAATATTACGGAAAATAGCTAAATGATAATTGTATTTATGACACATAGATGGCTATCTAGTAAAACTCGTATTCCTAAGTAACTAAAACAGAACTTTTTAACTGATTTGAATGACATAATCTGACATGCAGAAAGACATTTTTATATTTGGCATATTTAAGCACTTTCGTGGTGGTTATGTGCGCTGTGTTTGGTTGCAATAGCAATAATAACAAAAAACTTAAAATTAATGATGTGATTAATAATGTAACCCATAAAATAACTGACCCTGATGTGATTAATAATCTAACCCACAAAATAACTGACGAACATTTAAATGTTAAAAATGCAAAAATTTGCAACACAACTCTTTTCACATACAAATTCAAAAGCTATTTCGCGTATGGACTCATTGGGGTTGATAAAAAGTGAAGATTGGCAAGACTGTGCAAATTTATTGAAAAATAGACAGGTCTGCTGCAGGTGACGCTAGTGATTTACTAAATGTCCAACGCTCTGCAAGAGTTAAGAATCAATTACAGATAAAATATTTTTAATAAAAACTTTATTATTTTTTTAAATAAACTTTATTATTTTTAGTAAAATTTGTTTCATTACAACATTTTTTTGAATTACAGAACTCATTTTTGTCTTTTAAAATACAGAATAAATTTTTTTATAAAAATGACTAACTAAGAACTAGGGATGTTATGGATATCCGTAACCGTAACCGAAACTACCGGATATCCGAAATAATTGTATATCCGAAACCGAAACCGTATCCGAAAATAAAAGCTTCGGATTTGTTCCGGATAATAACAGGCAACTGCCATTGGAAAACTGAGTTTAAATCGAAGCAAGTTTTTGCAGCATATTTCTCTTAGTAGATTTCCGTTGATTCGTTTTTGACGTTCACTTTTTGGGTAAAAGCTTTACCCTTTTTCTCTAAAAATTATGTTCACTGAAAGCAATTATCCGTAACCGAAACCGAAAAAAATGTTTTTAAATATCCATATCCGTATCCGAAATTTCATATCCATAACATCCCTACAGTAAGATCCATTATTTACATGAGTAAATTTCCGTTCAAATGGGAATGTTTTTCCTTCAACTGTGTGATCAACTGATTTTTACTAATGTCCACGGAACGACAAATTTTAATACTTTAATACTGTTTTTCCTGTTGAAGATAACAGAAGTTTAGTAAATATTCCAGTTTTAAACATCGAATGAAATGAACTATAAGAATTATTGTAGATTTTGAAAAATTGTTTGAATTCTTACTGCAAAAAAAAAAATAAGGTTATGAAAATAATTATTTACAACAACAGATTAAAAACTAATCGTGAAATGAATAAAATCATACTTTTCCTGTTTCAACGTAATGCAATCTTGTTTAAATACCAGAATTTTGGCGTTGAAAATATTTTTTGTTGACATTTTTATTTAACGGTGATAAATAATAATAATAATAGCCATATGTAATACATCCGACATTGATATTATCGATGCCAATATTGCCATCTACATAAATATTTCAATAACAAATTACAAAGATAATACAGATTTCATATTAACTACGTATTGTGAACGTAATGACTGTTTCACAAATGGCTATTTTTGACTGCCATAGTGTGGTGTAGTATTAAATATTAAAAATTAAAACTATAGCTGTATTTTAATGACTTTTTATTGAATACTAAGTTAAATATTTGAGGAAAAACTACAAATTATTTTGATAATTAATGTATTTAATTAATAAATTTTGTCTTATTGCAACAGCTTAATGCGAACATACCATCACTAGTTATTTTGGGTGTTTTGAATGTAAATTGCAAATTATGCGTATTTTTTGCGTTCAATCAAATAAACTTGACCACGGGTTTTGAAAACTAAAACTTAAAAATGCAATTTCTCAAAAATTTTGAATAAAATAATGAAAATTTTAGCATAATTGGTAATTTGAAGTAATAAACTAATTTTTAAAAAACATCTCAACATATGTTTCCATTTGAAAAAAAAAAATTTTTTTCTATTCCAAAAAAACCGTAAGTCCTAGAAGTCTGCAACAATTTTTCCTGAATGGCCCCCTCTATTTTGAATATTTTTTGTATAAACTTTTTTTCGATTAGATGCATATTTTAGGAATAAATCGAATGGCAACTCCCGAAAAACTCACATGGTATATGTTTACTAAATATCCGCACGATAACTCAAGAACGAAACATTTTGTTATTAAGAAATTTCGTGAAAATGTTTACGGTTTTTTGGGCATTTTTCGTTAAAAAAATTTGGCGGAATGAGGCGGAAAAATCACATAAAAAAGGTTTTTTATTTACAATTACTCTATATCAACTAGTTTCCGAGAAAAACGTACTTTTGTAAATGGAAATTCGCTATGTTATGCAGGATGCTGCGACAGGGGTATTTTATTTACAATTACTCTATATCAACTAGTTTCCGAGAAAAACGTACTTTTGTAAATGGAAATTCGTTATGTTAGGCAGGATGCCGCGACAAGGATATTTTAAAATACACCTGTGTTCAAAAAATAGCTGGAGTAAAAAAAATTATTTTACTCTATTGCACTGATTTAAGGCACATTAACTTGAATGCCAGCTATATAATTATGTATAGAAACACTAATTGTAAGTGATGAACTACATGTACAAATTTTTAAGGGTGTATAACACTAATTTAAACTAAGACACTATTCTCAAAAATTTATGTAGTTATATTATAACAGTACTACAGCTATTTTTTTGAAAACAGATGTAGTTGATTTGGTGAATTTCCACACCACCCAGAGGTATCACCATGGCGCGCTAATCTCTTTTTATTTAAGGTGGTAGGTTCGCCAAGAGCCCTATCCATCCACCATTCAAAACAGTATCTTTACTCACAGAATACTGAATTGTAATTTATTTTTAGTCACTAAAACTGACTTACTTTACCAAAATATCACTTTTATTTAATTAATTTTTTAATTAATTTTGTAACATGTTTCTATCCATCTGACCGTCATAACAAATTAAAATTATACTATATCTCATGCTTTACATACATTAATTATGAGGCGTCTAGTTTCAAAACCAGGTAAGTTCTTTAAAAAAAAATTTTCAGGAAACGCAAAAAACTGATTAAGTACCTTGTTTTTAAATTTTTTTCCCTATTTTTTTTTTTTCACATAAACTTGTTTCAGATGTACAAACTTGATACGTAAATATAAACCAAGTATAAAAAAAAGTTGTTCGTAAAAGAATTTCTTTGTTGAATCTTTTTGGTTTTGCAACAAACTTACGTGATCATCTGGTTTTAAAACAAAGTTGTTGAATATGTCTGGGTTTGAAAATAAATTGTTGAAAATATTTATATTTTGATACCAAACCATGTAATCTCTCTGTTTTTGAAACATAATGATTGATGAAACTGCATTTGCTTTTGAAAATAATGGTTTTGCTGTCTTTATTTGAAAAAAAGTTTTTTGCAAAAACCTAATAGCTTAACTTATATTTTGCACAATATAAAAAGGTATAAAAAACAATTAAAAAACTTATTAATATATATTATTAAAGATAAAAATGAGAAACAAAATGACAAACAAAGAAATTAATTAATGATTAAAAATTTGTGAGATGAATGTTTACACAGATAATCCAACTTTTTCATCCCCGCCATGCTAGCAAACATCGTCAAAACTGTCTTCATTTTCATCTAATGTACCCTCTACAATGTTCTTGTAGTAGCTTAGTGATTCAATCGCTCTAAGTTTACAACGCTGATGTCGATGCGCAGAAGTCGTCTACGCATCGTTCGGAATGTATCTGGTTTTATAACTAGGCAATGATATTTATTTGCTTTTGAAACTTGCCAATGATATTTATCTGCTTTTGAAATTAGCCAATGAAATTTATCTGGTTTTGAAATCAAACTTGAGATATTCAATGAAATTTCAATAGGTTGTATTTGGTTTTGAACATTAAAACTTTGTCTGGTGATAGATCGTAATTTTTGCTAAAAGAAAATAGCCTTACCTAAAATCTTAAAAAATATGGACTTATCTGTTTCTGAAACTAGACGACTCATATATTCTATAAAGAAACAGTAGCAATGAATGGAAAAACTAATAAGGGTGAAAGAAATAAAAGAGCTAAAAAAATTTGTTAAAAACCAGCTGATCATATATGATACAAATAATAAATAGCTTTTAGATCGAGAATTACATTTATATAAAATTTACCCCAAATTAGAAGATAATATTTCCTTGTGTTCACAAATTTAAGGGTTGTATTTTCAACTGAATTTAAAAAAAAATGAGTACAAGTCTTAAAGTACAAAAAGAAATTTTTATATATTTTTAAAGACAATATGGCGATGCAATTAATCTTATCTTTTGCCGTATTTTTAATCCCTTAATTGTTAGCCGAAATACCTACTTAAAATTTTAACCATAGCTTAACAATCGATTTCTTTAGTGAACATCATAGGAATTACTAGGTTAATCAAAATTTTCCAAAATTAAATAACTCAGTGGCTTAAAAATATCCTATGATGTTTACCAGGGAAACTCATTATTAAGCTACAATTAAAATATGATATCAATTAGACAAAAGCTGAATGAATTAGAGATACGACAAGAAAGAAAAAAGTAATTAGTTTGAATTAACTTCTGCTTCGCCATTTTGTTTCAAAAATATAAAAAAATTATATTTTAAGGTTTCTTTTAAATAAATTTAAAATATATGACCATATGGATTTGTGAACACAAAGTAATATTAGCTACTAAATAAATTTCGTTTATCTATATAAAAATAGTCTGGCGTCATTAGTAAATGTACAGAAATTACATATACAACTTTAAATATCTAAAATTCGCTAAAAACTAATTAGTCAAATTTTGCTTTAGTTGTTATATTTACTTGATAACGTTGGACCATTTTTAATTGATTTGGTCAGGACCTAAATAATTTTATTTTATTCAAATGTATTTAATTATATTAATTTTTATTATTTTACTATTTTATACTATAAATAATAAATATTCATGTGACTTTTAAAAAAAGTATACAAATGTCATAAAAGACAAATAAAAATTCGCTAATAGTTACAATAGACAACAATAGCTGGACATTTAAAATATTTAAAAAATATATATTTTTAAACATAATGTTTATAAACATGAATAATGATAATAACTGTTACATAAATACAAAATAAAAAAAAAGTATATATAATACTAATAATAATTAATATTACAGTGGCTTTATAAGATTGTTGATGGCTATTGGTAGGTGTAATTTTTGATTGGTTGACGCCATTAACAGACCAAATAGATTAAATTTATATACTTTTATACTAAATTGCTATGGTTACTCATTCAAAGTTTGTCCTGAATATGAGGGATTTGCTCCCAATGATCACACTGTTATAAAGAAATTATAAAGCCAGTGTAATTTTTTTTTTTTTTTAGTTAAAATTGGGGTACTGCTGCCGGTGGATGGCGCGGTCAGCAGCACCCGGCGGCATCGCCAACAGAGGGCATGCGCCGCCATAAACGGTAAAGATAAAAACATACACCAAACAGACAGGAACACATAAATGCGATAGACAAGGGACAAAACATACACATAATAAAATCCATCGATGGGCCCTGCCATCCCAGGGCTTAAAAAGAGCGGACAGTCCTTGGTGACGGTACGATAAGTACTAGACAGAGCGTTCGGTCACCAAGGCCTGGAAGCCATCGCTGGAACTCCCTCCGAGGTGTAAAGGTCCCCGGAGTGGAGAGAACCGACTAGAAAACACACAGTATCACAGACCATTATCACAGTAGAAGATCACAGATAAAACTTATTGCGTCACTGGGAGGCCACAGGCCGACCAGTGAAGCAATAAGGGGTTAAAACAATACCGCTGTAGAGCCATAACAACAGGCCTACAGCGGCATAACAAAATATCACAGATAAAAGGAACAAATGATGTACCACCTCGGGTGTAAAGAGCCCTCGGTGGTACATCGTTAAAAAATAATAACAAAAACAAAGTAACACGTATAAATAACAAAGTACCACTAAGGGTGTAAAGGCCCTTAGTGGCATAAAAACAAGACTAAAAGTACCCTGCCAGACCAGCTGGAACAGGGTATTGTTAATAAATAAGACAACACAAAAATCTTGAAAACACATAGATTAAAAACAAAGCTGACAAATAAAATTCACTGTCGGGGGAGATAAATAGAGACGACTTAGAATAAAATTTAGAGATTTAAAGCCCCTACAGTCTCTGAAGAAGGTTCGAATTTCTGAGAAATTCAATCATCCTTCTTTCAGAGACAGCATCATAACTGAGAGCGTTGGCTACATTATTCGGGAGCTGCAACCTCTGGCGCAATGGCTCAAAGGTTACACATTCCTCAACTATATGCCTCACGGTCAGCGCCGTCCCGCAGGCGGCGCACCTTGGCTGATCCTCACCGGCGAGAAGATGACGGTGTGTTAACGCCGTGTGGCCCAAGCGTAAACGCGTCAGGACCACACTTTCTCGCCGGTTCAGATTTACAGGTGCCGGAGTTCTTCGGACCTCAGGTTTCACCTGTCTGAGCTTAGCCGTGAGGTTTTCCACTCACGTTGCCATTTCTGATCGATCGCGGATCTAATGCACACTCTCAGATCCTCTGGGCGTATGGCAATGTCCTGTGGCTCACCGACTTCGGCTGCATGACGTGCTGCCTGGTCGGCGAGTTCATTGCCAGGTATCCCCACATGTCCGGGAATCCAAAAGAAGGTGATAGACTTTTGGCGGAGCATGTAGAGACACGTTCGGATGTTCTGCACCAGTGGATCGATGGTATGAGAGTGGCAGATCGCTTGCAACGCGCTCAACGAGTCGGAACAAATGAGGAATGCGCTGTCTTCGGATGTTTGACAGAATCGCCGGGCTTGCAAAATCGCAAATAATTCCGCAGTATACACAGTGGCCTGGGGAGGAAGTGTCCAAGCGTGAGGATCGTCACGAATGACGATGGCACTTCCAACACCCGTAGCTGTTTTGGAACCATCTGTGTATATGCAGAGAGAGTCAAGTTCGCTAATGATCTCATAAAAGCGGGATCGGTATTCGAATGAACTGGTCTCCTCCTTGTTGAGACCAGTCAGGTCGAAACGACACCTTACGTTAGGGATCAGCCAAAGAAGTACTTCCATAGGACGTTTGGGAAGTACCTTGGCGAACTGTAAGTGCAGACTCTCTAATAACTCCTGCGTTCGAACGGTCACTGGTCGACTTATGGTGGGACGTCGACCGTAGAGCCCCTGTAAACGGTATCTGAATAGAGTCGGGTGATTGATATGCGTAGGTGTTGCATATACCCCCGCTGCATAATTGAGCAAGAGACGCTCACGTCTCAGTCGCAGCGGAGGCAGACCCGACTCTACGCAGAGGCTCATAGAAGGACTCGTTCGAAATGCTCCCGTAGCCAGTCGTATGCCTGCATGGTGAACAGGATCTAGGAGTAGAAACGCAGACGCCCGGGCGGCGGAGTAAGCAATGCTGCCGTAATCAATCCTAGTCAGAACCAGCGATTGATACAGGCGAAGCAACGACTCCCGGCCCGCACCCCACGATGCACCAGCCAAGCACTTAAGCATGTTGATTGTCCTGCGACAACTCGCAGCTAAGGCTTGGAGGTGTGGGCGCCACGTAAGTTGTTTGTCAAAAATAAGTCCTAGAAACCTGACGCTATCAACGCACTGAAGGTTGGATCCTTTTAAAGTGAGGACAGGATCCGGATGTGCGTTGCGCTTTCTGCAGAAGTGAACCACCGATGTCTTTTGGGGTGAAAATCGAAAACCAAGAGCTTCTGCAGAAATCACCACTTCGTTGATGCCTTGTTGCAGCCGTTGTTGGATATCCTCGATGGAATCGGCTGCATAGAATATGGTGAGGTCATCAACGTACAAGCAACGACGAATTGGGGCTGAAGCTGCTATATGGCTGACTGCGATGGAAAACAAGGTGACACTAATGGTGGAGCCTTGAGGAACACCATTCTCCTGGGAGTGGGTCTCAGACTCAGTGTCACCTACCCGGACACGAAAAGAACGGTCAGTCAGAAAACTTTTTACGAACTGAGGGAGGTTACCTCTTAAACCCCAGTCGTGCAGCTTCTTGATAATGCCATACCTCCAGGTCATATCATAAGCTTTCTCCAAATCGAAAAACACGGCCACAAGGTGTTTTCGTTGGAGAAAGGCGTCTTGAATGGCATTCTCGAGGCGAACAAGATGGTCCGTGGTCGAATGGTATCGGCGGAACCCACATTGATGTTTAGGTATGAGGTTGTGGGATTCCAGCCACCAGACGAGACGGTTGTTCACCATTTTCTCCAATACCTTGCTGAAACAGCAAGTCAAGGATATTGGACGGTAGCTAGATAGTTGCGATGAATCTTTACCCTCTTTTAGCAGCGGAATGATGGTAGCTTCCCGCCACTGCGGAGGGTAAACGCCTTGCCTAAAAATTTCGTTATACAGATCCAGTAACCTACACTTACCAGGATAAGGCAGGTTCCGGATCATGGCGTAGGGGATCTCATCAGGTCCAGGGGAGGTGTCCCCAGATCCCCGAAGCGCCTCCAGTAATTCTTGCATAGAGAACGGTTGGTTATACTGGAGGGAGTCATCCGAGAAAAAATCAAGATCATTTTGTTCGTGATCGATCTTGATCCGCAGGAAGTCCGGGTCATAGTTCTGGGAGCCACTGACGCGCTCAAAGTGCTTAGCTAAGCAATTAGCTATTTCCGCGCGTTCAGTGATGTTCCGACTGTCGACGACGAGAAGGGAGGGCATTGGTGAACGGGAGGATTTCCCAGTAATGGCCCTCACTCTTGTCCATACCTCCGAAGTTGTTGTGGAGGTATTTATGGCCGAAACATATTGCTCCCATGATAGCCTCTTCTGCTCTTTAATAGTTCTCTTACAGCGTGGTTGAGCACGCTTGTAGGCTATCACGTTTTCCTGCGTGGGGCGACGTCTGAGTTCGTTGTACGCCCGCTTTTTCTCGGCAACTGCTACTCTTACGACTTCATTCCACCATGGTAAGCGACGTTTAGGTGGAATGTTGGACGACATGGGTATACTCTTATGTGCTGCTTCAATGACACTGGAGGAAATTTTCTCCACATCATCTTCTACGTCTCCAGTCAGCTCGGGTGTACGGAATGAATCAGCGTACATCTCCCAATCAGCTTGACGGAGACGCCATCTCGGCGAAGACGAATGTGAAGTCATCGGCGTGGTACTATTCAATATAATGGGGATATGGTCACTACCGTATGAATCGGACGCCAGCGTCCATTCATAACGGTGTGCCATGACCGGTGAGCTAAGTGATAAGTCGATAGCCGACAACTCACCGGTTCTTGCATTAATGAAAGTACCTTGACCGGTATTCAATAAGACCGCTTCAGACTCATCTAGAAACCGTTCTATGAGTCTTCCACGGGCGTCTCTTGTGCTACAGCCCCACATAGGGCTGTGAGCATTAAAATCTCCTAGTAACAAAAATGGACGTGGTAACTGTAAGGTAAGCTCGGTCAGGGATTCGACATTCCAGTCGAAGTCTGGTAGGTAGACCGAGCATACTGTGAACTGGGGCGGTTTTAAAAATTGTACTGCAATAGCTTGTAGGGGGGTGTTTAATGGATGGTCCCGGAAGGGGACGCCATCTTTTATAATGATGGCAACACCCCCCCTCGCCCTAATGTCTGGCTGTACGTTGTGCCGGCGGATATGGTAACTTTTTATTGAAAATTGTTCCGCCGGCCGTAAATGTGTCTCTTGGAGGCACACGCACATAGGCGTGTGCTCAGCCAGAAGTATCTGCAATTCAGAGTAATGATGTTTTACACCATTACAGTTCCATTGTATGATCGCCATTTTTGCTACTACATCGGGTTGCTCCCTAGGAAGTGTGGTTACTTCCTAGGTTTGCCCTTTGGCCAGCCTTTCTTTTTTTTAATAATTCGTACCTCGGCGTCCGAATGATCGGACTCTGTGGCCGAGGTATTCGTGTACGCGTCGGACGTTGGGCGCTTAATACCCGAACGTACCGACGCTGTGGCGCTTTCCGAGTCGCTCATTGGTGTTATTTCAGAGCGACTCGGGAGGGGGGCGACCGAGCGTGATGGTGTGCCCGGTCGTGACGACTCCGCTGAAGTTGATGTTGGAGTCGCCAAGGGTGGTGGAGGCGGAAGAAATTCCGTCTCCAATTTTGAGGTGACAGGTCCCTTTTTGGGGGACCTTGGTTTGGTCACCTCTTTTTCCCCCTCATTACTACGTCGTCTCCCGGGCGTGGTCTTCTTAGGTGAAGACTTTTCCCGGGGGAAGACACCACATTTCTTATAATTGGTCCCTGAGGTGTGGGTGTTATTACCCTCTTCGCCTCAGGGGCCTTAGCTGGCGCGACAGCGGCTGTTGGGGGTGTTGTTACTGTCACACCCACTGAGCGCAATAGGCTCTGTTGTATAGACTGCATTGTTGTTTGTAACTGCCGTATCGATTCTTTTAATTCTTTGATTTCGTTAGACTTCTCAGCCGCTGCAGGGGTGGGGGTTGCAACAGCGCGTGCGTATCCTTCAAGAGCTGAGCGACGGGGCGTATTGCCTAGAAGTTTACGTCTTGCCTCTGGGTAGGTTAACCTCTCCAGGGCTCTCAGCTCTTGAATAGCAGATTTTTGCTTGAAGATGGAGCAATTCCTCGACTTAGCCGAGTGATTGCCCCCGCAGTTGATACACTTAATTGGCTCGTCGCATGGCCGTCCTTCATGCAACGGCCTTCCACACACGCAAATCTGTTGCTCGACGCTACATTTTTGTGATACATGTCCGTACTTTTGACAGTTAAAACACCTCATGGGTGCCGGTATGTACGGACGTACGTCGATTTTGGTAAAGAGACCTACAACCACCTCTCTTGGTAAGGTGGTTTTGTTGAATGTCAATAAAATAAGGGGGGAATTTGGATATTTGTTCCCCTTATTGAATTTCAGTCTCTTTGCCTCTATGACCTCCTGTGAAGACATCTCCGACACTATCTCATCAGGAGTGCAGTACGCTAATGATGGATGCATGATAACACCCCGAGTATAATTTAATACTCCATGGGATGCCACCTCTATCGCGTACTGCCCTAAACTTTTCAGATTTTGGATCCTCTCTGATTGTGCCGCCGAGAATGCCTCCACGAGCAACCCTTTGCCCGATAGTTTCGCATCTCGAACCTGCCCAATATGGTCCTTTACTAGTTTCGCCAGAAGGAAGGGGCTTATTTTGCTAAAATCCCCTTCGGTTGGCTTTAATACTAAAAATCTTACAAACTCAACGGTCGATCTTGGGGCGTCCAAATTCATTGGTCGCCCACGATTAGTCTTTTTGGTTTTCCTTAGGGGAAGATTAACCCCCGTCGTTTTTGTAACCGTGCCCCCTACTGGCGGTGCGGTTACATTCGAAGTCGTAGCAGGGTTACTAGGAGTATCCCCGCTACTGTTGCTCCTACCCGATGACGCTGGAGCTGGGTTCGCGTCCGGTTTGGAGGGCCCGGACTCGCCCGAAGAAGTATTTGCCAGTTTTTCCATAAAATGTAGGACAAAAATACCCCCACCCCCGCTCCCCACCCTCCACGGAGCCTCATAAGGGACGTGGGACTCCCACGCCAGGGATACGGGAATGAGGGGCCCTAGGGACGAAGCCCATTGCCCCAGTGACACGCACGACCCCGGGGCGCTCGAATTTACTGCGGCCGGTGCATAACCGCAGCCACGGTCTATGCCTAAAGCCAGGGCCGAAGTGACGTGTTGTTCCGCCGTACTCGCAAGTAACGGCTTCCCTCAGTCACCAGGATCCCCTTTTCCAGGCAACGCCGTTAAGCCACACACGAGCTAGTGTGGGTCCCGAAGATGACTTTAAGTTGGGACAACATTGAAAAAACGAAAACAAAACAAAACCAGAAACAAAAAAAGAAACAAAAGATAAACGAAAATCTGAAACAAAAAGAAATAAAAATAACGAAAACAAAAAACAATAAAAACGAAACGAAAGAAAAAGATAGGTTGAAAAAATGAACTGTCGATCCGACACCTTTCGTGAAAACGGTGGTACCTCGAGAAGGAACGGTGCCGATCTTGGATAGTCAGAGGCTAATGGAATCCGAAGATTACTGTATTGCGCATAAACTACCCCTGGAACCCTTAGCCCCCTTGACACCAATGGGGGATAAATATCCCTAACGGGTGCCAAGGGCAGCTGCTATAGGTGTCCTCACCACCAGTCAGTGTAATTACTACTCATAGTATTACTATAATAAATAATAACACTGTTCACAAAAAATAAAATTTTATCCATTTTGGTGCATTTCTTCGTATAACAATTTTTTTTTTTGTTACAGTAATAATCTGAATAATTGTATTAACTATAAAAATTAGAACGAATATTAAGACACAAATATGATTCTTATCTCTTCAATGGATTTAGGGTATAATTAATGGTGTTACAGCAATCTATACAAGTTGAACGTGTAAACCTAAAAGCGTGTTGCCAATTTGTTAATAAATTACGTTACGTTATAGAGTTTATTAATCTATTGTACATTAAATCTTTAAATATTAAAAAAAAAAGATAAAAGACATATTTGTTTGTAATAATTATTCATTATTTTACTATCACCGTTTTTATTTATATTTATAAGTTACAGCAATTTCCGATAATAAGAATAATAGGAAATTTACCATTTTCAAACGAAAAATTACACAACTGTATCAAACAAGGTGCAAGTAATTTATTAACTTCCTTGTAGAATAGAATATTTTTATTCCAGTTTGTACTATCTATTAACCAACACATACACGGAGAAAAAATTCCTATAAAAATTACTGTGCTCAACACTACAATCGACGTGTAACAGGCGAACATGTTCAATTTTGTACGGAAAAAATTATAAAAATTATAATTTTTTCCGTACAAAATTGAATATGTTCGCCTGTTACACGTCGATTGTAGTGTTGAGTACAGTAATTTTTATAGGAATTTTTTCTCCGTGTATACATATTCTTGACCCAATTTGAAAATGAATCTTTAAAAAGCTAGACTCTTACAATCTTATGATTTTATTGTGATAAGTGACAAAGTAACGATCTCATATCTTTAAATAAAAAACTACTTCTGTTTTAATTTTTTTATGATATTAACGGGTTTTTCGAATATCAACGTTTGTGCCAAATGATCACTTAAATTTATACTTATTATGGTTGTTAAATTAACACATAGTACGGTTGTATAGTACACATAGTAGTAACACAAAAAGGTTCTTAATGATTCAAGTATATCAACATAAATAATACTTCATATTGGAATTTTAGGTTGAGTAGTCTATAATGAAGTCATCACTGTATATACACACGTTATAAAATTTAGTAGATAGCTAAAAACGTGTCCATATCGCCTGTATCTGGTGATCTATAAATTATTCTATATTCTGTATTCTTTCCCCAGTGAATCACAATTCGCAGTGCATTGAAAGTGATATCTTACGCATTACTATGTTATTTTTTCAATCGATGTATTCTTGTAATTATTATGAAAAATCTTCCGCGTATACTTCTACACCTCCATGCTGTAGTTTCCCTACAGTAACTTGAAAAAAATATTTTGCGAAATTTATCGACTCTTCGTTTTGCCAATACTTGGTTACCAATAAAATGCAGCAACTATTCATTTTTAATGTAATTTCCATCTGCGAAATTTCATTTTTTACCCACTGAACGTTCTGGTGTATAATATTAATGAATTCTATCGAATTGTCGGTATTTTTTGTAACAATTCTAACAATTTCACGATAAACACACATAGGTTTTACGAGATTATTATCTTTTATTACTACATTGTTCAATTGCCTGGATTGAGTACAGTTTAAAAAAAAAAAAAGAATATTCAAACGACAGTCTAAAACTTACAATTTTTACCGAATTTTACACATATGTTACTATTATTTTGTTCAAAATTTGTTGTAAAACATTCAATAATTTTTCAATATTGATGGACAGACTTCTGCAGCCCTAATAATTATAATAGTAATTATATTATATGGTTCAATCGATGAATTGGTATGCAAATATCAATTATATCATACGTATGCATGTAAATGAATGTTTTTCTCATTTTTTAGTAATCTTGTGCATACATGCATATACATAATTGCGTACCAAAATTTCACTTAGTTAGAAAATTTCATAGAAGGCACATCCAGTGTAAAATTATAGTCCTTTTTCTCATATAGTCTTTAGTTTTTCTCATAAAGTATTTTTTTGTAAATATTAAGTAGCGCTCTATCCTTAGAACTAGATTTTCATATATATAAAAATATAGTTTAAATTAATGAATTTAATTTAACCACGTGATCTAAAACAAAGTGTGTGATCGATTTAGTGAATACGGCCTTCCCTTTGTACCTTGCCTTATCCCTTACCAAAAAGGCCAATCGCCGATCATCGACGAAGCCAGCACGGTAATTTGGGTAAGTCGACAAAGAATCCTATTTATTTTTTTATTACTTTCATTTTTTTTAATAGTACCTACAGTCCATACCATAGGACACAAAAACAAGCCCTTGCTATACATTACATTTGGTCCTTCACGAGCCAGATTTCTTTGGATAAACCCAGATTATTCCTTTGGTTTTTGTGTCACATATTTTGCATAAATTATTCGATCACGCATTCATCTTTATCATAAAATAGCATAGTTAGATAAAAAGAAAAATTTTCTTTTGAATACTTTTGGAATTTATATTTTCATTAGTTCGCACCGCAAAAAATTTGGATATATTTACAATACATTTTACTTTCTTATTTTAATTGGATTTCAATCAATTAAAAAATTGTTAATTATCAGTAAGAATTGGATTAGGTAATTGTATTGTGTGTATGCATTATTTCGAATAATTTATTTATAATAATAATATTTATTTATTTGTTTATTCATCTTCGTTACATAAGACTTAGTATTTTATTTATAGCATAATTTTGTACATACATATTTAAACATATATAAAAATTATTTAAAACTTTTGAATAAATTAAGTTTAGTGGACAGAGTGAACCAAAATCATTGATTGAACATTTTTTTTTTGTATTCACCGATTGTTTTTTAAATTATTTTATCCTGAAACAAGTCAAGATGCCGCTTACAAAACAAGAACAACAATTAACTGTTCTTAACTCAAAAAAGGAAATGCTTTTTCGACGTATTCAAGTACTTTTCAATGAAAGTAAAAAGATTTCTAATCCAACTAATTTAAATAATTTTAAAATTCGCTTCAAAAGTTTGGAATCGACTAGAGAACAATTTGCCGAAGTAATTGAGAATATCAATTTACTTACATTAGAAATTGATCCTGAAGCTTTACCTAATTTTGCAGCTTTGGACAGTTTTGATGAATTGTACTGCCATATACAAAGTGTCGCGGAAAAGGTTTTTGAAACTAATAAAGTTGATTCACCAGTAGTAACTAGAAAGGTAACACGTCTTCCTGAATTAGAATTACCGGTATTTTCGGGTAATCTAAAAGACTGGCCGATAATTTACGAATGTTTCAAAAGCTTAATCCACGATAACAAAGAACTCAGTGACACTGATAAAGTAAATTTCTTAGTTAGTAAACTGTCTGGCGCTGCGAAAAATATTTGTAGTTGTTTGCCTCCAATCGCTGATAATTAATCAATAATTTGGAATGCACTCATAGAAAAATACCAAGATAATAGAAAACTAGCTAATTGTTATTTGGAAAAATTATTTGAATTTAAAACTTTACCGTATGAATCGTTTTCGGGTTTAAATTCATTTATTGAAAATTTTGACTCCTCAGTTTCCGCGTTTAAAAAATTAGATATTGAGGATAAATTTGATTATATGCTATCATTTCTTGCCTTATCTAAACTAGATTCAAATACACGCCGAGCTTTTGAAATGTCGAGAAGAAATACTGAGCTACCGACTTACAAAGAAATTGTGGATTTTGTCAAATTACATGTTCGCGCTCTCAGTAGTTCTTCAACTTCGAACTCTTATAAAGGTTCGACCCAACTTAGTAGAGCTTCTAGTTCTGGTACAAAGCCAAAACCAACTCAAACATTTGTCATTAGCAAAACACAAGGAAATAAAAAATGTTTCGCATGTTGTCAAAATGTAGACCATATGTTGTATCGCTGTCCGAAATTTTTGAATTCAACACCTATCGAACGGTATAATATTGTTAAAACTAATAATTGTTGCTTAAATTGCTTATCTGCGCACAAAATAAAAAATTGTAAATCAAAAATCAATTGTTCACATTGTTCACATTTGGGACATCATACGTTACTCCATTTTGACAAACCGACTTCAGCTAATGCAAACGATTCTAATTCTAATGGTACCAGTCACAATAAACCCAGTAAGATAGAAACACCTTCTATTAATGATAGTACATCTAGTCTTTGTACAATCCGTTCCGGGCCACCTTGTAACACTACTGTGTTACTTTCAACTGTTATTGTTGATGTTTACACCAATGATGAAAATATACACAAACTTAGATTTCTTGTTGATTCCGGCAGTCAAAGTAATTTTATAACAAAAAATACTTGTAAAAAATTAAATCTTTCTATTGAAAAATTTCACACATCTGTTTTAGGTTTAGGTGCAAAAATAAATACAGTTGAGGGTAAAACTAACTTAATTATCACGTCGCATATTGATTCTCGTAAGAAGTATGCAATAGATGTATTTGTAATTGATAAAATTTCAAATCAGTTACCGAATGTTAAAGTAGATATTGAATCTTTAGCCTTTCTTAAAAATTTACCACTAGCAGACAATACTTTTCATCAACCTGGCGATATTGATAGTATTTTAGGTTCAGATATTTTTGCTACTATTTTAGGCACTACAAAAATTGTTGGTCCACTTGGTTTTCCGATTGCTGTAGAAAGTTCCTTAAGTTATATTGTTATAGGGAGTACTCCAACTACACAACATTTAGAAACTACTCAAAATTTTTGTACCTTTTTAGAACCATTCGTTGAAAACTTATTAGCTAAATTTTGGGAAATTGAAGAAATTTCACCCTCTACTTCTGTCACTAGTACAGAAGACACGATATGTGAAAATATTTATAAATCCACGGTTAAGCGTGAATCTACCGGTCGCTATAGTGTAGCACTACCTTTCAAAGAAGATCCATCTTGTTTAGGTGATTCTTATTCTGTAGCACATAGACGATTTCTTTCCCTAGAAAGAAAGTTCCATAATTCGATAACCTTAAAACAAGAATATAATCAAGCCATGCAAGATTATATTTCACAAAATCATATTTCTGAAGTTTATAAAAATGAGCCTCTGTATCCAGGGTATTATATCCCTCATCATGCTGTCGTAAAATTAGACTCCGTATCCACAAAAGTTAGGATAGTGTTCGATGGTAGTTGCAAAACAAGTTCCTCTAAGTCTCTTAATGACATTCTATATGTGGGTCCCAAATTTCAAATAGATATTTTTAAAATGCTGTTAAACTTTCGATTGTTTGCTGTCGCTATGACAGCAGACATACGGCAAATGTATCGTCAGATAAATATTTGTAATGGACATAGACGATATCAACGTTTATTGTGGAGATCATCATCTGAAGAACCGATTTCTATATATCAAATAAACACAGTTGCCTTTGGAATTGCTAGTTCGCCTTATTTAGCTTTAAGAACTATACGTCAGCTCGCTTCAGATGAATCTGCCTCATTTCCCAACGCTACTAAATCTATAGTAGAGGATATGTATGTTGATGATTATTGCGTGTTTCTTCCGCAGACGAAGCGATTAAATTATGTAAAGAAATGGTCGAATTGTGCAAATCTGGTGATTTTAGTTTAGTTAAATGGTCGAGTAACTCCACAGAATTGTTGAGTGAAATTCCTGAGTATAATCGACTCTCACAAAGCGTCTCCTTTGACAATGGTTTGAAAGTTTTGGGTCTCCAATGGCAACCAGATTTAGACATTATTACCTACAAAGTTAATGTACCTAGTCCAGCGTGTAGTAAACGTACAATTCTTTCAACAATTGCTCGCTTGTTTGATCCTTTAGGCATTGTTGCACCAGTAGTTTTAATGGCTAAATTACTAATACAGGAACTTTGGACGCTGAAATTAAATTGGGATGAAAGTCCTCCGATGCATATTGACAATATTTGGTCGCAATTTATCAAAGAATTACCCTGTTTGTCTAACCTTCAGATGCAACGACACGTTAAAGTTTATAGTGATTCCTCCATATCTTTAATTGGATTTGCAGACGGTTCACAAAGAGCCTACGCTGCTGTAGTTTATTTAAGAACAGTTATAGAAGACGACGTAAATATGAGTTTGCTTTGCGCAAAGTCCAAAGTCGCACCTTTGAAAACCATTTCAATCCCAAGGCTAGAGCTGTGTGCTGCTCACTTGTTAGCAAAACTACTCCGTTCAGTAATTGATAGTTACCAATCCCGAATTAAATTTGAAAATGTATTTGCATTTTTGGATTCCACAATTGTACTAAATTGGATAAATTCTTCGCCACATAAGTGGAAAGTGTTTGTTGCAAACAGAGTTTCAAAAATTCACGAACTATTACCGTCTGTGAAATGGTTTCATGTTAGTACGAATATGAATCCTGCTGATTTAGCATCTCGAGGATTAAATCCACGTTCCTTAATAGAAAATAATTTATGGTTTGCAGGTCCTTCGTGGTTACGTTATGATCGTGAGGACTGGCCAGTAAAATCTTATTCTGGTGAAGTGGAAACTTCTTTAGAAAAAAGAATGATCTCATTGGCGAGTTTTCAAGACAATGACGAATTCAATTGTATTTATAATTTAATAAGTAGGGCATCAAATTGGCTTAAATTACTTCGTTCCATGGTTTACGTACTTAGATTTTGTAAAATATTAAAATCTAAATCCTTTATTACTGCATCAGATTTACAAAAAGCTGAAGAAACTCTAATTATTATTATTCAAAAACGACATTTTCTTGAAGATATTGAAATGTTAAAAAATAATAAAGAATGTTCCCCAAATTTACGTAAACTAAGACCCTTTTTACACAACAATCTTCTATGTGTCGGTGGTAGATTATCAAATGCTAATCTTGATTTTGAACAGCAACATCCTATTTTATTACCGAAAAAAGAACATTTTGTAGATCTTCTAGTAGATTATTACCATATTCGAAACTTGCACACCGGTCCGAGTTTAGTGTTAGCTTTACTTTGCCAAAAATATTGGATACTAACTGCCAGAAATGTTGTTAGAAAGCGTATTCAGTCGTGTAATCAGTGCTTTAAATTTAAGCCAAAAAATACCTTTCCCTTAATGGCGGACCTTCCCGCCTGTCGTGTGCAGGAAGCCAAAGCGTTTGTACATACCGGTACAGATTACGCAGGTCCAATTCAAATTTCAATTAGTCGTAGACGGGGACAAAAGACGCAAAAAGCTTATATTTGTATTTTTATATGCTTAGTTACCAAAGCTTTACATATTGAGCTAACTACTGATCTGAGTACCAATAGTTTTTTATTAGCATTCAAACGATTTATTGCTCGTAGAGGTCCTGTTTCCACACTTTACTCAGATTGTGGTTTGAACTACATAGGAGCGAAATCTAACTTAGATGAACTCTATAAATTAGTTACTTCCAAGGAATATCTTGACCAATTTCACAATGAATTATCGCAACGAAAAATTAATTGGAAATTTAATCCCCCTTCCAGTCCTCATTTCGGTGGTATTTGGGATTCGAATACAAAATCAATCAAATCCCACTTGTATAAGACTATTGGATCCCAAATACTCACTTATGAGGAGTTACAAAGTCTTTTATGTTCCATAGAAGCGATATTGAATTCTAGACTTTTGTGTATTTTGAGTAATGATCCCAGTGACCCCTCGGCTCGGACTCCTGCTCATTTTTTAACTTTAACACCATTGCAATATACACCAATAGCAGATTTATCCAAAATTCCCACAAATCATCTTGATCACTTTCAATTAGTAGATCAAATGATTCAAAACTTTTGGCGTCGTTGGCACTTAGAGTACCTAACTTCATTGCAAGTTCGGGAAAAATGGAATACCAATTCTCAAAATATTCAACCAGGTGCAATTGTCTTAATAAAACAGGACAATTTACAACCCCTACAATGGCCCCTCGGTATTGTAGAGGAAACTTTTTCCGGAAAGGACGGAATCGTCCGTGTCGTTTCCGTACGAACAAAACAAGACTTACTGAAAAGACCTGTAGTTAAACTTTGCCCTCTGCCAACTCAATAGTAGCATAGTTAACTATTAATTTAATTAGTTTAATTAGTTTATTTCACCTAGATTTAGCTCATAGTTTAGGCACCTAGTTTAAAAATTCCTTATATAGTAAAACTATTACTTATTTCGTCGTATTATTCCCTTGTCAATTTAGTTAATTTATTTTCCGTTGACTTAGAGTATATTCTGAAAATAAATTTTCAGCGGCGGGAGGATGGACAGACTTCTGCAGCCCTAATAATTATAATAGTAATTATATGTTCAATCGATGAATTGGTATGCAAATATCAATTATATCATACGTATGCATGTAAATGAATGTTTTTCTCATTTTTTAGTAATCTTGTACATACATGCATATACATAATTACCTACCAAAATCTCACTTAGTTAGAAAATTTCATAGAAGGCACATCCAGTGTAAAATTATAGTCCTTTTTCTCATATAGTCTTTAGTTTTTCTCATAAAGTATTTTTTTGTAAATATTAAGTAGTGCTCTGTCCTTAGAACTAGATTTTCATATATATAAAAATATAGTTTAAATTAATGAATTTAATTTAACCACGTGATCTAAAACAAAGTGTGTGATCGATTTAGTGAATACGGCCTTTCCTTTGTACCTTGCCTTATCCCTTACCAAAAAGGCCAATCGCCGATCATCGGCGAAGCCAGCACGGTAATTTGGGTAAGTCGACAAAGAATCCTATTTATTTTTTTATTACTTTCATTTTTTTTAATAGTACCTACAGTCCATACCATAGGACACAAAAACAAGCCCTTGCTATACATTACAATTGATATTGGGTGCAAATTCTCCCTCAATTATCTGATAAAACTTTATTTTAAATACCTGGAATTATTTCACTCTTATAACTTTACCATGTCATCAACAGTGTAATTCCATCCTTGAGTTGTTCATCTACACTATTAATTTCAAAAACTTTTATTATTAATATATGTTTATTCCCTGTTTGTCAATTTGATTAAATTAAAATGTGATTTGTTTATTATGTTTTTGTTTACTGCATTTATTTACTGACCTAGTTACTATTTTTTTCTCACACAATGGTTAATGTAATCTGTTTTTGCTGAACATTTTTACTATAGAATTTTCAATCTGGTTTATCCCTTAACTTTTTTTTTAATTTAATTTTCATTAAATAAATTAAAGTTACATGTTTCACATTTTCATTCAACAATGTTTTGTATTTAATATTTCTATTTCACTTTTAACCGCTCTTTTTACAATATTTCCAAGAAAATAGAAATTCAAATTTTTTTTGTAAATTTTTGAACTGTCTTAGAGTCACTACTTTCAAAATTCTTGTTCTTTCCAGCAAAACTTTCAGTGTCCACTATCTTAGATAATAAATATAATAGAAAGTAAAAAAAAAAAAAGAGTAACTTTACATATTTTGAGTACCCAAAGGAACTATTTTTTAAAATACAATTAATTTACAAAAAAATTATTCAAAACGTATGTCTTATAAAATATAAATCTGTATTAAAATATGTATTTGTCTTCGAAAACAATTTGCAAAGTGACAAAAAATGTTCAATATTGCCCATATTAGAGTAGGAATATTCATCAACATCTTATTGATAATACAGTTTATGAAAAAATATTTTTATAAACTCAAGCAAAAGCAGTATTACAAATGCCATGAACTCTCAGGTATCCTTAAATAAAGAAGCTTCATAGCATTGGTAATACCCCCTTTCCTTGGCTTTATAAAATTATTTTTAATAAACTTGGTTATCAATAAAATACAGCTTCATAATGTTGCCAACAGATGTCAATGTTACACTGCTGCAAACTGTTTACAAGTATTTGTTTTTTTAAATATTCTTAATATCATAAGCAATATATATAACGGCTCTCAGAAATTTTTTTCATAAATGTAATCCTCAATCCAAATTATGGTAATAAATAAATAAAATAGCAAACATTCAGGGAATAACAAAGTAAAAAAGTATAACAAGATAAAAAAAATTATAACTGAGTTAAATTATAATATGGGAAATAAAATGGAATTATAAGTATCAATATAATTGAAGCGTAGAAGTACCAAAGGCACTAAGAACCAAAAAATATTTTTTTTTAAAATTAGTCTTAAAAACGACGGTGTTTCACTCCGTATTATATTTTAAGCGACTAATTTGACAAACAGGATTGTCAGTACTACCAACTCAATAGCTTCATTATAAAAAATCAATGAAATTTTCTTTATTACATTTTAAAGGGAAAAATCAGTTAGATACCTTTTGGTACTCATAAAAAGGAGCAGCGCACTTTTATTTTTTAACCATTATTTCCATTCGATTGATTGACAGTCCAACACGTGCTCAACACAAAATAATCTTTATACAAATTTTTGACGGTAAACTAATAGCACTTCTGCCACAGAGGGCGCATTGAGTGACTCAATGATACTAATATACCTGTAGACAATTTTTTATAGTTGGTAGAATTGAAATCCCCGTACAAATTTTCCTACTTGAGTGAGACACTGCTGCTTAAAAACTTTCTATATGACATCGTCAATACCCAACAAAAGTTATAAGTGACATTTATCATATTTTTAATTTTTAACTAAATAAAAGATTACGTAATGTATTATAGAATTTTTATTCATTATTTGTGTAATAATTTAAAATATACGAATTGTTACTTAGTGCCTTTGATACTTCCACACTTCAATTGTTTAAAAACTTATCAAAGCTATGTTTATGAATTTCTAATACCTCTACTTTGTTTAAATTTAGTTAAATAAAAGTGATATTTTTAAAAAGTTGTCATTTTATTTTTTTTTTTTACTTAAGTTAAAAATGTCTTTCTAAATTTATATATTACAAATTTGACTCCTTTGTTTAACACTTTCTGCATCCATAAAAACAGCAAAATTGCTGCAAATTAAATAGCTATTATTTTACATACTAATAAAATAAGTTTTCATTTATAAAAAAAATTCATTTGAACAACCTTTTCGTTCATGTTTATTGCTTGATTTTACACTTAAGGCCTAAGACACACGTATCACACGACGACCACTTTTTTGTAGTTATTGTGTGGTTATATTATTCGTGTTCGTGATAGATTTTATTATTATTCATGTGTGTTAGACAACGAGCGAGCCACTTTTTAGTAGCCGAGTGACGTACAAAGACAACTGAACGACACCAATACTGCCGTCTGTCATATACACTGTAGTACTGGGACTACGTATATGTCGCTTATAAGTCACCCACTAGTCGGAAGTTTTAGCCATTACCAAAGGCAACGATATTCAACGACGGTTGACGACACAATGCGACAGTGTTCGACTACGACGACAAGTTGTGGTCCGTGTGTCTTGAAATTTGAGTTTCCATAAGAAAACTACGTTCACACGTACCCAGCCACAAAGCAGCCACTATTTTCTCGCTGTCGCGTTCCTAAAAAGTGGTATGTATGTCTTAAGCCTAAAAATACTCGTATGTATACTTGCTGTTTAAATACTGAATAAATAATTTTAGAAAGGAATTCTTGAGTATACTTATTGTAATAAAATTTAAATTATTTATTACGTATTTCAAAATTATTATTATTATTATTTTTAATTCTTCAAATTAAATTTTTAAATTACTTTAATTTTTCAATAATTTATGCGCAGTTAAGTAATTCGATTATGAATCTACAAGTAATTTCGTCATAAATATCATAAATTAAAGTATTTCATGCTTACAGATTTTCGTAAAAAAAATTGTCAATTTATTTATCGATTTTCATGAAAAAATCAATCATAGAAGTTTTTATTTTTGAGTAAATAAATATTTTAAGAATCCGTGTGTTAACATTTTGACCAGCCGACAATTTTTGACAAACTTTTCTTTCAATCTCGAATATTTTATGCATTCGAGTATTTTATGCATTGAAACAAATCATTTCAATGTTAAAATTTTTAAAGATACATCAATTTATGAAATCGATGACGGTATACGAAAATACTTATAATTTCGGGTGAATACTTTTAGAAAATATAATTATGTTGAAATTATAAGTAAAATAAATAAGTATTTAGTAGTTTAAACTTGAAATACCATTTTATTAGTACTTCTCCAATATTATAATATATGCATCTTTTTCTACATCTGGCTCACAACATTCTTTCACTGAAACATCATCAGCAAGAATCCATGAATTAAATTCTGTTCTCAACTTACACGTGTAATGACCACGATTTATATTTGATCCATGATGCCAAATAATCCCAGATACTTTAAAATTATAATTATTTATTTTTATTGTATTATTATGAAGTCCATATAGGTTTTGTGATTTTTTTCTTGTCCCCCCTCTACTTGCTTAAAAATAGCAAGTTGAATGAAAATAACAGAACATGCTTCACTCAACTGGACTGTTGTCTTTGTTACCTTTGAATTATTTGAACCACAATTACTGCATTCACCATCCATGCTTTGAGATCCGCTGAAACTCATATCATACAATTTTTGTAATGAACGTACCTTTTCCTTTAAGTGTATTATTAGAATAAGATTTTCAGATATATTAGTTACAGTATGGGAACAGACTGTACATATGTATTCGTATTTTAAATTATGTACAAATACATTTTTTATAAGAGTAAGGGAATTACTAAAGTATGTTATGAATTCTGCGGCATCTTGTTGTTCAGCTAAACGGAATTGCTGAATATTATTTATTTCATCAACAAATAATCTTAGTGACCGAGAGCTCAAAGTACTATGTGCTGAAAGATAAGCATGTGCAAGATTTGTTGTCTCATTTTCAACTAATTCAGACATGATTGCTCTTCGAAGTGGAGTTATATAAAACATGCACTGACATACAACGTTTGCATAACAAGAGACGTTTTCAGTATTGTTAAAACCCACTGGAAAACTACGTCTTTTGTTCTTTGCTTGGTTATTTTTTGGAGTATGATAATTACTAATTGCCTTTGCTGGAGGTTGAATTTCGACAATATTAATTTCGTTTTGGCTTGCTATAGTAGAACTGTCAGTATTTACTAATATCTGAGTGTTTCTGTCAATTGAATTAGATAAAAGGGATACTTCATAATGACTAGCATCTGTTTGTTGTTCATTAGTTTTCGGATCTATTTCAGAATTTAAGCCTTGGTTTGGAAGTGCAATTTGTCTTGCACTATCTGATACCGTCATGTTATTTAAATCATTGTTATTTTCAGAAATTTTCCGATCAACGCATACTATTGGTTTGTGATAACTGTAATAGGATTCGAAATACTGAGCAGACAATGTTGGCATATTTGAAAAACAAACATCTATTTGTGTCATTCCGTTAGTTGAAGGTTTATGTATAATTTTATTAATTAAATTTTTTGACGTAAATAAGTGTTCAAATGTTTTAGATGATTTTTCCATCAAATTAATATTAAAATCTCCCATCACAATCACTTTATGATTTCCAGTTGCTACTACATCCAACATTCTTTTAATTTGATCTCTCACTTGAGTTATTGCTGTTGTGGGTGGTTTGTAACCAGCACAAACATAAATATCATTAATTTTTAGTGCTACTAAGTTGCAAGATTTACTTTTTTCTTCACAATTGTAGTCAAAAATTAACTCAATTGACCCCGCTAATTCTTTTTTACAATATACGATAATTCCATAAGCATGACGTTCATTTCGTTTTACATCTACTCTGTATATTTCTGCATATCCATCAATCACCACATAATCAGTATATAATGTCCATGTTTCTACCAATATTATTACAGTTGCAGCTGTAATAAAAGGATCTGCAATTAAATCTGCATGATGTTTTCGTAATGATTGTACATTATGAAACACGATCGAGAAATCATCACAATTATTTTTTTCTAAATATGTTAATTTCATTTGAACTGGTCTTAGTTCTAGAGCTTCCCGTATGACTCTCGTTACTTCATCATTGCTCGTTCGTGGAGGAATAAATTGTCCCCGAATATATAAACCGGATAAAGATGTTACTCTACTTAAAGCTACATACTGTTCATTTCTTTTCATTCCAGGTTTCAAATAAACTACTACAGAATTGTATGTTCCTCCTTGACTTTTATAGATTGTTATGGCCTCTGCCGGTACAACAGGGAACTGTTTCCTTATCACCATAGCTACAGAATTTTTCCTAGGTCCTATATTTCTAGCTAACATTTCAATTGGCGTCAGTGTTTCATCAATGGATTTACTAATGGCAAGCCTTCTAAAAGAAATTCTAGTCTCCTTACCAACAATTGGATCAGCAAATTTTACCCAAAGTCGCCGTACATCTTCAAATGATTTTTTTTCAATGTACTTTAATACACCGACTGCTCCGTTTACTAATCCATCTGTTACATTAATATTGTTTGTAAGCATATAATGAACACCTATACTTAATTTAGCAAATCGTGGCAAACCATAAGTAGATGTTACATTCAATTCCTTAATGGTTTTCAAAAGTGAATTTCTAACTCCATCTGTTACTCTTCCAATTACTTTGTCAACTGCTGTAACAGTTATAACATCAGTTCTAGTACTAAGTACATACTCGTTAAATGAATCTACTTCTGCATTGCTCCTGAACAATCTAAGTGTTTCTGGTGATTCTGTAGGAATTGTTCTAGAATTGAACATTTCAATTTCTTCAGTTGAGAGCGTTCCCTTTGCCAAGTTATTTAGAGCAACAGCAAAATTTAGCATCATCTTTTTGTCTCATAATTTCTGTTAAGACATACAATGAAAATTTTTCCCATAATGGATTACCGATAAGTTTACCATATACATTACTTGGATCTGGTTTAAATATGTATCGATCTCCAACAGGAGGCAACTGATTAAAGTCTCCAAACATCACAATAGATTTTCCTGGAAACGGTTTTTCAGAACGGAAAATCTGTTGTAGCCGTAGATTAATTTGGCCTAATGTTCTACTTCCAACCATCCTTACTTCATCTATAATTATCAGCTTTAAATCTTGAAGTTTTGATAAAATAGTATTACTAGCACTGCTACTAAGTGGGGGCATTTCTGAACCAAATTGATTTAAAGGTAATACAAATGCCGAATGGAGAGTAATTCCTTTAATGTTAAAAGCGGCTTTTCCAGTTGGTGCACAAAGTAAAATTTTAATGCTCTCAAGATTTGTTCCCTCTTGAGTATTGTAATATCGGAGTAACGTTTGCTGAATTGCTTCAGTTAGTCTTGATTTCCCAACACCTGCACCACCCAACACACATTCATAAATGGGTGTGTCACTTAGTTTATGGCAATTCAGTATATGAAGAAGATATTTTCTTTGCTTTTCATTTAAAGATCGTACCATTTCATTGTAATGTTCGTCATCAATCATTCTTGGAACAGGAAATGCTAAATCATCATCACTTTTTTTGTTGATATCGACACCAATATCCACAAAAATATCTGCTTCGTCTCCTCTGTCATTCAAAATTTCAAAATCGTTCGGTATCTCAAAGTGATCATCATTATCATCTTCACTTTCATTATTTTGTTCAATAAGATCATTGATTGCTCTTTCAATATTAAGTTGAACATCTTCACCCGTGTCACCATAAACAAATTTAGCTCTGTTTTCAAGAATGATATCTTTAAACTGAACAAATTTTTCCTTATGATTCACATTAACGACATCCTCTTGTTCATTGGACCATGGTAAAAACAACATAATTTGTTCTCTAAAGTAATTACTTTCATCATTTTCGATATTGTATTTCACATATCGAATTATTTTTGCTCTTTTTCTTTTTATCATTACGCCACTACCATCCTTTAATACAAATTGTTTGTCTAATGCATTAACATTATCCGTAAATTCTTCATCATCAGTTTCACTCTGATCATTATCAGTTGTCTTAAGAGATGTTCTACTAGTGTAAGTGTAGAATGCAGCATATTCTGCAAGACACAAATTTTTAAGAATTTCTGGTCTGTTTTCATAGTGATCAATAATTCCCTTTTTAAAAATTTCAGTTGATGTACCAGGAAGTTTTAATAAATCCCGTTTTGATTTCAACATTGAAACTCTTTTTTCGGGAGGACTAGTGTTTATAAAAATACATGATCTAGAACACATTGAAAGTGGCAATCCAAGTATGTAATAAACGGCTTCTTGTGCAGAGAATTCACTTGCATTCAAAAATTTGTTTGCTAAAAAACGCAACTGTTCTCGTATGGAAAAATCACCTTTTTTTACTTCTTTTATATCATCTCGAAGAATCTTCGATACGCCTCCCGTACTTTTATTAATATAGTTGAGAACATACATTGCACACGAATAAACATCAGTTATAAATTGGATATCCATATTGGATCTATGCAAAGAAAGAATTTCTGTGTTGTATGCATTTATACGAATATCTTTTACACATCTCTTTAAAAAACATTTTGGCCTTTTTAAATTACTTCTAATAGCAAGATAATACTCTTCTTCAGTCAGTTGTAATTTACGTAAGAACTCATCAAATGTGATATCTTCCTCTTTTTTGTACATATCGTCAAGTAACTGTCTCACTTGAGCTAATTTTTCTTTATATCTCTTCAATTCTGTTTCTGTAACAGAATCAGTTAATGGTTCCAATATTTTCGTTTCTTTCATAGGAAAAGATGGAATGCCAAAACGGCATTTTTTCTCGTCTTTCTTCTTTTTCCAACATGTTAAAAGTGTGTTTATGTACTTGGAACTGTACTAATTCAGGGGGAATTCCATCACTTATACTATCACATGTTATAAACTTATCGATAAAAGATATACATTCCTTTATATTTTCCATATCGCCCTCTCTCAGTTGTGGCGCTCCTTTGAGCCATAGTAAGGAATGCGCATGAGGAGAACCTCTCTGTTGAAACTCTATTCTTGTATAATTGTCTTGTAGCTCGTACTTTCTGAAAACACTATTAATCGATTTCAACACATTGAATAATTTTTTTAATCTGTAATGAAAATATAAAGCGCACGTAACAGGTTCTTGTTTAATTAACCTTGCTCTTTCTTGATATTCCATGTTAATAGCTTCATATTCAGTTACATCAACTTTATCAACAATTTTTTTTAAAATTACAAGTAGTTCTGGACAGATGGAGATAAAGTCATAAATAGTGTAGGACGACCCAACTGATTAATCATAGCAAGCACTTCCTTTTTTTTTGTTCCCAAAATGCGGGTGAACCTCTATCAGGAGTAAATACTTTATATCCACTATCATGCACAATTATAGATTTGATAAAATCATCAGAAAGTATATTTTCAACTGTTGTATTTTGTCTTCCCCTGCTTTTTCGCATGCAAACTGATATGCTGTTTGATATCTTTTGAGTGCGTAAATACGTAGCAGAAAAAATAGTTTCTCAATTGACTCTGCTACTCTTCTGTCTGAACGCATTAATTCCGATTTTACAATATCTTGATAAGTCATATGCTTTGGGTATTCCCTTATTTCACCACCGTAAATTTTGATAAAGCTCATAGCTTCAGCATCCGTATCTATAAACAGTGGAATTGGTTGAAATTTTTCTCCAGGGGCAAATACAATCGCTTCTGAATGAAGCAAAGTATTATCTGCAGGAACGTTCAACGGTTCACTGTCGCTATCAGAATCAGAATCCGTGTTATCTATTAATTCATTATTGTTTTCAGTTTCGGCATCAACAGCTTTATTTGCCAATTGCATTGCACGCAAGTTATTAATCCTATTATAATCAATTTTAACGTTAGCTTTTTTGTATACTGGGCAATTCTCTAAAACACGTAAAGCATCAAATGTAATGTTAGGTCGTACTGGTTGGAATCTATAATTACTTTTATATGACCTTTTATTTTTTAATGCAACAGCAATCACACCAGTTTCGTGAGGTAATCGTGGTAAAATTTCAATATTTTCTGTAACATCTGTAGGCACATTTACTATTCTTCCTTTAATCGAATATTGTTGATGTGCTTCAAAAGTTCTTATTTGCATGAAAGGTATTCTTGGACAAAGAAATCTGTGTTCTATTTCAGTAAGTCCTTTAACTTCAGGAGATACATCAGGAAATTTTAATTCTTTATGGTAAAGTGAAAATTTTGGTATTTTCTTGTTGTATAAACTGTTTTTACATGCTGCGCATAAATATCCAATTTCGCTGTTATTTATCATTTTGACGCAGCATTTTTTTAAAAAATCAATGGGTACATTTTTTTTTTGTAAATCTTTCTACATGATTAAAACTTACTGAACTCCTAAAAAATAATCTACAACATGAAACACACTCCCAATAGGGCCCATCTTTAACTTCATTATTATATTTTTTAAAAAGATTTATACGATTTTTGTTTTCTTTATTCGCTATTCTGCAATAATACGCATTTAAGGTTTTCTTATTTTGCTCTTTTCTTCTTTTTATAAATGTTAACCTTTTGTGCTATGCGATTCTCAACCTCGTCCTGTGAATATTTAAAGAAACTGGATTTTTTAACCTTCTTTTTTGGTTATGGCTGATAATGACATTATGTATTCTTTGGATCTCAGCATTTTTCAAACGACGACGTTGACTTCTGATCAATCTCTCCTGATGAATTTTCCTTTGTGCGGGAATCAGAAGCCGCTGTCGTTGCATTTCTCTAAGCTTATTTCGATGCATCTCTCTATTTACTGGGAACAAAAACCGTTTTATCTGGCTCTGTTTGTTTCTTTGACAATGAATTTGCCTGTTTTCTTCTAATATGAGCCTTCTTTTCTGACAACTTGTATTTCTCAAACACTGAAATTATCTGTTTTCCTCAGACATAAGTCTTTTTTCTTGACATTTTTTATTTCTTAAACGATGAATCTGTCTGTTTTCTTCTATTATTAATCGTTTATTCTGATATTCTTTTAATTTTTGCAGCTGTTGTTTTTTTTTAATTTCATCCTGAAGGCGCTTCTTTTGGCAAATTTTGTTAAGTTCATTATGAACCTGACGTAAAGTATCATCTGTCATAGATTCTCTTACCAGTTTTTTTATTTGAGCATTTCTTTGCGCAATATTCTTTTTCTTTAATTTTGGCATATCTATTAGTATCCGTAAAAAAAAAAATGTTTCAGTTTAAAAAATTTTAAATTTTTTTTTAAAATAAGTAAATATATCTCTATTTTGTAAACCATAACACAAACTTTTGGCCAGATTGAATTGTTAAACCTAATTCGTTTTAAATCTTTGATTATTTAGTTGTGTTGGTATTACAATTCTTAATTTAATTACTAGCGATTGTTTGGTAGTGTTTATGTCTGATTTTATTTGTAAGTAATACTATTTTAAAAAAAAACTTGTAAAATGGGAAATAACAAATATAAAAAGTATCAAAATTGTTTTAAAAATAAGAAACTTATTAGGAATTGTGAAAATACAAAAAGAACATAATAAATAATAAAAATATAAAAAATTATTCTGAATTGCTTAAATAATTCCAAGTCAGAATCTGAAAAATGAAAACTTGGCGATGTCTAATAACAATGATACGGCTAGAGCAGCCGTTTCAAAATTTTGTGCACTAACGCCCCTCCTATAAAAAATTTAATCTCTGCCGCCCACCTCTTGAAAAATTTATAGGCAATTCGTAAATTATTTTTTTACTGGAAAAACTCATATTCTTGACGGATGACAGGTCTATACGACACTTGAGAGAAAACCGTTGATCAGACACATATTCGGTATTTACGCGCTAACATGACCCTGACCGCTTGACAATTGTTATTGTTAAAATATTACGTACAATAGTGAGCAGAAAAATCAATATTAAGGGGTTACATGGCTTTTTTTTTAGCAAAAACACCTAATTTATTCCAACTTTTGGATTTTTTTTAATTAGTAAATGCTTATGACTTGTGTTTAACCAAAGGGATTTTTAAAAAAATGCAATTTTAACTTTTAACAGTGTTTTAAACAAAATATGTTGATTTTTGGTAAGAATTTTCGTATTTTTCGTTAACTTTCTACTTGTAAAATGAGATGTAATGAACGGAAACAAAAAGTTTTCGTTCAGGTACAAAGCATAAGCATCTACTAATAGAAAAAAATTTTGCTTTTTTTATTTTAGGTAAGAATTTCACGAGTTGCTCGGCCTACGACGAAAAATCAGCGATTTTCAAAAACTAACCGCCAATAACTTAATTTTTTTTTTCATAAAAATTTTTTTAAGTGTCTCAAAATAATATATAAATATGCAAAAGTTGAAATAAATTATATTTTTTTTATATTGTGAAAGAAAATCAAAAAAATAGTGTTTTTATTTTTTTTTTTTTTTTTTTGCTAAAAAGACTCGTGTAATTCTTTCCCTTTCTCTTAACCCGATTTCCACACATCTATTCAGATTAAAAATTATTTGTGTTACCATTGGAACACCATCATGAAACTTTGCATACAACTTACTTAAGAGCTTGGGTATAACATATTTTTTTCAAAAAAATTAAAAATTCTAATTTTGGATTTTTTATAAAAATTAGTTTTTCGGATTGTGGACAAAGGGTTAAATTTGAAATGTATTATCATGTTATATGTCAAATTAAAGCCCTTTTAATTCTAAAATTAATGGTTCAGTTTCAACTTTCTAGGGCAAATAGTTTTTGAGCTACATGTGTTTAAATATTTCAAAACTCTCCGAAAAATTTGGTTTTTGGATTTTAAAAATTGTTGTAACTAGAAAAATAATGGTAATAAAAAGGTAAAAATTTATATTCGTTATCTTCAAAAGGAAGTACTACCATATAAAAGAAATATTATAATGATCTGAAAACATAACGTTTTGAGCATTGGTTGATTTGATGTGGACCAACCCGTCTTAAATATTCCACCACCTGTTTTTAGAAAATAAAATACAGAGAGGTGTACTAACCGTCAAAAGAAAACTTAACAAAATGTCCGAAGTTAGGGTGCTGTCCTAAGTATGGGCATTTGACTGTATTTATTTGTAAAGATCGTTATTTCCTATTTTTTTATTAATACAAAAAAAAAGTTTCTTTTTTATTATTTATTAATACAAAGAAACATACATATCCCCAAAAGAAGTAATTTATATATAAAATATAACATGAATAAAAATTGTACTATTTTTAACAATTCATAAAACATGCACTAAATGTTGTTTAAATATTTATTTATCCAATATTCATCGATCAATTTAACCGATCATCATTTATCCTTCGTACAACACATATTCAAAGATTTTAATAGCAAGTAATCATGGATTCATTTCTTAGCAAGTAATCATGGATTAATTTCTTAGTCGTAAATTAATAATGATTGTACAATCTACTAAACTGGACGTCTACTAAAACGGAAACGCGGCGCGGCGCGACTCGGTGCGATTTCGCTCTCAAGAAAAATACATTTGAATAAATGCAGGTACGTCCACTAGGTCGGTAGCTGGAAATCTCTCGAGACTTCTTGAGGTCGGAGCCGCACTGCGCCGTATCGCTCTACCAACCTAATGGCCACAAGAGTGGTCGGTAAATATCAAGTTCGTGAAACTTCGATAGTTCTTGAACCCTGTTCGTATCTTCTTTCTCACTCTTTTTATTCCACTTCACAATGAAATATGTATTACTTTTGTTACGGTAATTATAGATTCCTCAAAAATAGAAATTAAAACTAGGTCAACCTCTTTCTGAAAAAAAAAATCACGTGTACAACCCCTTAAAATAAAATATAATAAAAAAAGAAAGCACGTTTTTTGAAAACAGTACCTGAACTAATAGTGCATACTTCATCTCCTTTTTTAAGTTATTAATGTATATTTCTTATGAAAACGTGTGCCAATAAATTTTATGACCTAGTCCACCGGGGTGCGATATTAGGTACAAAATATTGAATAATATTTAAATTTTAGTTTGTTTTCTGACGTGTAAGTTTTGCTATCAAATTCTGATACATTTTTTCTGTGTGATTTTTAATATTTTTTTTCAATTTCAATATTATTTATAATTCTCTTTGGTTTTAAATTTTATCTTTTTTATTAATCATTTTTAAATTCTAATATTAATGTTATTTTTGTATATTTTTGTAAATTTTATAAATTATAAAATAAATAAATTCTAAACTATACATATCAACGTTCACTAATAAAATCAAAAATATATAAATGAAAATTAATTGCATTTAATAGTATTCATATAATTACACAGTAGCATATATAATGCAATTCAAAAATAAATATTTTTTTTCCGTGGTACGCATTCGAGTATACAAGGTACAGTTGTCATTTTAAAAAACATGTACGAAACGAGTGATTCGTTGACCTATTTTAATTCCTATTTTTGAGGACACTATAAGTTAAAAGATATTTATTTTTATTATCAATTAAAATTAAGAGTAATTTTATAGAAATATTCTATAATATAGGTATGAATATATAATTTTAAATGGTAGATGTAGTTTAGATGAAAAAAATAAAAGCATTTCATTTTCAATTTGAATTATCAGTAACTAAAATTTCATATTATGTATTTCATTAATTGAAAGTCGAAGCCGTTACTAATGGAATGAAAATATGAACTGTTGAAGGGACATAAAACAAAAGTTTAATTTAAAATAAAAAAGCTTTTTTTAAATATTGTAACTAAATAATTTCACATTAGGTGAATTAAATTGTTCCTCTTTCCTTGACACTGTTAAACTACATAACCACAAAAAATGATATGTCTATATGTACGCTATACCATGCCACACCGCACTTCAGGTGCTCGTACTTCCTATAAAAAATTTCGCACCGCGCCGCGTTTCCGACCTAGTGGATGCCCAGCTTAACTACACAATAATACTTCTATTAATTTAAATAAAAAGTGAAAATAAAAAACTAATTAAAAATTATATGTATTAATTGAGACTTTACTACGTTAATCCATACTTTAACTGCAGTTAAAATCTTCAATTATCTGTTTTATAGAGCAGGCGTCGGCAATCCGCGGGCCGCATGTGGCCCTTTGCAAGTTTTTGTGAGGCCCGCCAAGCAATATAATTTTTCTAATAATTTGTTCTACTTATGACGAATCACAATACCAATTTAATGGAATTGATTAATAAAAAATGCAGAGAACTGAATGTTACACAACCTCCCTTACAACTTCATTGTATTATCTATCAACATGCACTTTGTACAAAAGTTGTAAATTTTGAAAATGTTATAAATAATGTAGTAACATACGTACAACGTAGTCAATTATATTCACAAAAGTGGTATGAACCATCGCACATTTTAAAGATTTTTAAACGAAATAAGTTAGCTGAGATAAGATAGCTTAGTCATGGCAAAGTTTTAAGAGTTGAGAGACAAGATTGAAATGTTTTTGACAGAAAAAGGAAACAATGTACCAAAATTATCGAATTTTAAATGGATAAGCAAATTAGCTTTCCTTGCGGACATTACAACTTACCTCAGTAAATTAAATATAACACAGCAAAGCAAAAGAAAGTTAATCAATGAATTATTTACAGAAATTAAAAGTTTTCAGTTTAAAATGAAACTGTTTATTTCTCAACTTGAAAAGAATAACTATTGTCATTTTTATTTATACTTTATAATCGTTTTTAACAAAAAATGACAAACAGCGCCCTTCAAATAATATTGATATTGATACATTCAAATTATTGAACGAACATTTTCAATATCGCTTTCAAGATTTTTATGAAAAAAAAGGAATTAATATATCAATATTTGAAAATCCTATTAAATTTTTATACTGATCTGTCATTAATTACATACTGCCTTATTTTTAATTTAATAAAAATGGAATAAGGTTTTGTTGAAGCTAATATATCATAATCATAATCAACAAATCATAAATTTACCAAGAATAGAATCGGGAATGGTAGCAAACTTCTTTGCTTCGAATCCCAAAAACTAAAATGTGAGTATCTTTTTTAAAAAACATCTTTTTTTCAATATTACATCTTTCGTGCTGTGACGACATGCCCAAATAAATTGTTTTGGTTGCATACTAGTTCGCTCCCGCGGTCAAATTTTTATCTCATCTTGAAAAAGGGTCGTGGGTTAGTTCGCTCCCGGGATATATACTAGTTCGCTCCCGCGGTCAAATTTTAATCTTATCTTGAAAAAGGGTCGCAGGTTAGTTCACAACTCGTTATCTACTGACAGGTAGACAAATTAATTGTAGATAATTTTACTTTGTGAAAATCCGTAATGAATATGGTGAATATCAACATTTAATTCCTACAATTATGTACATTATTCAACCTTACATTTATAATTATTCAAGTTAAATTTAAAAAATCTTTGGTGATATTCATTATCATTACTTAATCTGCCCACCCACTATTTGCTATCTACCTAAAACTCGTTCAACATCAAATTCGTAATTTGCTACTTGTTTCCGGTACACGTGTATTTGTTTCTTGAAAAATATTCAAACTGATACATATATTAAAATTCGCAGTGTTCATCAACAGAAAAAAGTGTATCGCAAGGCAGTTAATTTGCGCAAGGAATTTGTAGAAAGGAAAATTTCCTTATTGAAACAAAATGTAATAAGTAGATTTTGACTTTGTAAAATGTATGTCATATAAATTTACAAATTTATAATGCATTTAATATTAAATTATAAAACATAAATAAAAACATTCTCATTTTTTATAATGTATTTAATATTACATATTATATTTTTTAAAATGTATTTAATAGTAAATTTATAATGTATTTAATATTAAATTATAAAACATAAATAAAAACATTCTCATTTTGCTGTTCAATTTGTGTATACAGTTACGGGAGCGAACTAGTATACTACCCTTCAGGGTTTTTTGACCGCGGGAGCGAACTAGTATATGACCATTGAGGGTTTTTTGACCGCGGGAGCGAACTAGTGTGCGCCGATTGTTTTAATCATTTCAACCGCTAATTCCAAATCCGTAATTTTTTATCAGAAAAATATTTACATTTTTTTAAAAAATTATTATAAATAGCAGGGCTGGGAAAAATAGTTCATAGAAACCATTTAAAATAGAAAATGGAAAATGATTTCCAAAAAGGCATTTAAAATACAAAATGGAAAATGGTTTTGCTGAACATATTTAAAACTTAAAATGGAAAATAATTATTTAAAATAGATTATAAAATGCAAAATGCTTTTTTTACTTTAAATTTATTCTATAAATTTTTTATCATTATTTAGTTATATTAATTAAAAAAGGAAAAAAAAGTTAACAAAATATCAAACGTACTGAAATTAAATACGTAAAGGCAGTGTTTTGAGAAAATTTTGTAAAGTTTGCATGATATGAAAACGAAACTTAACTCTTCAAATATTGTTACTTAAAAATATTGTAACATTTGATTCGACCTTGACGTATTCAAACTTTGACGACGCTACGACTGCAACTTCTAAATAAAATTATGAAAATCATCTACTCGAAATACGAAAACATTTCTTATCGACGTGTCTTAAAGATAGTAGTACACAATTTAAGTCAGAAAAGTTTGACTTAAGGTAGGGTTGTCATTAGAAAATGTATCAAACCCGGACAATGAGCCCCGAGAACCCGGATTTCAAAGCTTAAATCCCGGACATCTTTTCAAATACAATATTTTGTTTCTAAATAAAAAAATTAAAAATTAAAAATTGTTTTTAATTTTGTAAAAGCATTACTATTATTTCTGAACGTAATTATATCTAAACTTTATATATCTAAACTATACAATAAAATTACTTCATTGATGTTCCAATTTTACCATCCCGGTCTGTCCACACTTCTTTCTGTTGAATAAAACATTCGTATATAAAAATTTTACAGTTTGCAATTTCATAATTTTTAGAAATAATAAAATATAAAATCATTGCAATTATGTATAAAAAAATTTTTTCCATTAGTTTTGGTAACTAAAACCCGGACTGCATCGAAAACCCCACCCGGACCCACTTAAAGAGAGGACAAATCCGAGGAAATCCGGACGGATGGCAACCCTACTTAAGGGAACTGCAACCCTAGTAACAAATTTAACTCAAGTGACATTGCTACTCGAGTTATAAAAAATTTGAGTCAATTAAATCAACTTACATTTAACGTACAATTTGCTAGACATCAAGTCGTTCAATTTAAGTTCTATAATTAATATTGTGTAAATGTTACGGCTAATATGCGAAAACTTCCATTACGCGTACTAGTCAGCTAAATCGCGAATCAACCAAAGACGGCGGATAATATGTGACAAAATGCATATATTTCAAATATTTTCGGTAATCATCCGGTTTGTACGTGATTTATCCGAGGGGTTCCGCTTATAACCAACAGCCGTTGATTATTACACAATTTTTATAACTTTTAGCTAATAAATTTGTTGAGATACATTTAGGAAATATTTTAGAAGACTTTTTCAAATTTAACTTGCTAAAATTATACATCTTCAACTTGCTGAAATCACTAGATTCACTCATAAACTCATAGGAAGTCATAACAATCCAACAAAAAAATAAAGAGGAAATGTTATGCGTGGGGTAAATTTTTTTTTCTTATTGAACAATGACTCCGAAATTTTTCAGATTTTCCTGAAAAACAGGGTTGGCGAACAAAAAAATTTATCCTTTCTATTTTCTTCTATTCTACTCTTTTAAGGGATTTATTATCAGTTTATCGATTTTTGTGGAGGTTACTTACCATTTTCGAGATATTCGCAAAATTAAGTTTTTATCCTAATTTTTAAAGAGCAGTTTCACTCTTTCGGACCGGTTTTCCGCAGATAAAAAAAAATACGGGTCTCTTAGATTTCGAGAGGGAATAACATATAAGGGTATCATCGAAATCGTAGAGGGACACCTCGGAATGTATCCTTGTGAGATAAATAGACACTATCTCTTGTGTAATGTTTTTATACTTTTTAATCATGTTTTTATACTTTTTATACTTGAAGAAATTTTGATCATTAGTATTTGTTGTCATTGTTGTCATGTCATTTCTTTAACGAATGATGTAATACTGTGAGTATTTAGATAAAATCATAAAACAAACATTTAAACCAAAACGTTTTGGATACAACGCGTTCTAACCAGTTTGTGTTAGTTAATAGAAGAATCATTTGCGTATTCGTGTATTATCCACGACATTTGTATAATACGCGTATTATCGGGTTAATACGCGTATTTTCTATTTCATGCATATTAGCCGTAATATAAATATAAATTTGAGTATACATGCATTTTCATTTGAAATGTAAAATGGATTCAAATTTCCATTTTAAATACAAAATGGAAAATGGTTTGACCGAACTAATTTAAAATAGAAAATGCAAAATGCCATTTTGTATTTTAAATACATATTTAAAATGAAATCATTTTAAATAGTTCCCAGCCCTGATAAATAGTTAATCATTATTACTGAATCATACGTTATGTTATTATTCACTATATTTTACTATCAAATGCTACATCAGTCAAATACCCAATTGTTAAAAATATTTCAATTTCTATTTTCAATAAAAATATTAAAAAAAGAAAATCACCCTAAAAGCAATGTTTCTTGTAAAATTTTAAAATCTGAAAATGTTCACTAGAATAAACACTAGAAGCAAAAAGTCAGTTTCAAAAATATTTAATTTCATCTTAATAACATTTAGCTTAGCAACATGTTCAGCTAAAATAACATGTTTTAGCACCACATCTGTTTCTTATTTTGTAAACATCCGTTTTCGTCTAATTATACGTTAACTTATACAATAACTTTTAGACAACTTTTAGAAATGCTGTAAAACATAGTACGTATGCTTAGAATCCCTATAATAAATGAAGTCGAAACATGTGACTTAAACACTAATTGGTTCCAAAATTTTCTGTACAAAGTTTGCATAAAATAAATTGAAAATAATTCAAACATTTAACAAAATCATTTAGTTTAACCTACAAACAATAATTAAAATAAAACTTTTTAGTTGTTTAAGGGACTCCAGTAATCCTAGAGTCCCTATAATAAATAGAGTCGTAACATGTCATCCATTTTCTATCCAAAACAGAGCGGGAAGCTTCAAAATTAATTATCCCATGTTTGAATAAATATTTTTGAGTACATAATTATTATTAATAAGTTATGAATTAATGAACAATTAAAAATTTTTAATTTAATTATCCTTTCTAAGTTAAACTAAATGGTTTTTGTTAACATTTAATTTATTTCTAATCTATTTTGCGAAAACTTTGAATACAAAATGCCAGAACCAATCAGCGTTCAGCAGACATGTCACCACTCCATAGAGCACTAGAGATAAAATACATATTTCTATACTACTGGAACCAGTGTAACCACTTGAGATAGAAAATATGTTGTATACGTGCACGGTGTTTACTTTGTATTTGTGCGGTAAACTCTGTTAGTGTGAGTGGTGATAGCCGTCACGTGACCTTGGTTCGCATATACATATGTGTGATGTATGTGATACCACAACGCTACTTGTGCCGGTTCAACAATCAAATTCATTGTTGTTTGACTGACTTACACTGAGCGACGGGTACTGAGCAAGTAACACTAAGCAGCCTAAGATGCACATACTTGCACATAAGTGATTGCAGAAAAGAGATAGTTATATTCGTTCTATTTGTTCTGTGCACCACTCTATTTATTATAGACACTCTAATAAGAAATAAGAAGTATAGCCATCTAGTGACATTGAATGGAACTTTAACCTAACTATTCAAAGATATATGTATGTAGATATTTTTGTACATCAAAATTCGTAATTTTTTTTTGTCACTAAGTAACAAAGAAAGTCATCACGAACGCTACCTTTTCATGAATTTTGATGTACAAAAATACGTACATATACCTATCAACAGTTACGTTAAAGTTTCGTTCAACGCCACAAGATGGCGAACCGCTTATTATGTGAAACCTAAAATTTATGTAATTAATTAAATATTTTTATGGAAATACTTACCGTACCTACTGTACTTTCTTATTACGTGTTATCCTTGCTATTATTTTAAACCACAAAAACGGCTTAACTGTTGTAAATTGAATAGCAATACGTATCACAAGTTAATTAAAGACACAATTTAATTTATATTAATATTAACACAATTTAATCCAAAAAATCCACAAAACAAAGCAAACTCAAAAAATCAGCAAAAGATAAAACAAAACAAAACAAAAAAAAATATATATATATAAACGAAAAAAACAAAAACAAAATAACAATAAAATATGAAATATATAAAAAAAACTTCACACTTGCATCTGACGAAAATGAAGAATGATGCTAAATAAACTAAATCGGATGTATGAGTATCTTTGAAAATGTAAAAAAAAAGTCAATTCACTTCTACGCATTTAAGGAAATCGATTGACATTGTTTGTAAATATTGTCGCTGCTATCGAACTTGTTAAAATATTTTTTAAAAACGTCATGAGCAGCGGAACCATATTACGGGAGTCGAATTTTTCACAACATCTTCAGTATTTTCAAGATGTCTAAATGTGATTAGAAGACTCCAGGCAAATTGTCATTTTGGTGATTTCAAAACTGATGATGAATGTTCGGCTGATTAAGGAATTTAATAAGACTTGAATGTACTATTTTCTTTTTTTCGAAAACTATGCATTCACCAACGTTTTTATGAACATATTCAAAATTCGCAAACGATTTCGGATCGACTGAGTATCCGGAAGCGTATACCAATCTCTAAAAATTTTTTTTCGGACGCTACGTTATCCCACATTTTCAGCATCCAAAAATAATCATAACAACCGCAGAGATCGATCGTGATCAACAATTAGAATAAACGAAACACACCTATACATATAATAAAACTGTAACAAGACCATTTCTGTACATGGAATATTTTCTGAAAATTGTACTGGTACTGTAAATAGTTATCGATGTAGATATCAAAACAGAGATTTGAAAATTTTTGTCTGTCTGTCTGATCACGATTCACGCAAAAACTGCTGGACGGATTTTAATGAAATTTGGTATAATGATAACTATTACCTGGATAAATATCTAGGATATTTTTTATTCCGGGAAAATTTCTTATTCCCACGGGAAAATAGAAAAACCATTCTGAGCATGTACAAAAACTATTGAGCGGATTTTGGTAAAATTTGGTGTGGTAATAACTTAATACCTAGATCAATATCAAAGATACTTTTTACTCTGGTAAAAGTCTGATTCCTACGAAAAAATGAAGAAACCATTCTCAGCATGTGGACACATTACACAAAAACTATTGAACGGATTTTGATAAAATTTGGTGTGTTGATAACTTATTACCTGCAAAAACATTTTACATATTTATTACGGAATACGGAATATAATTACGGATACATTTTATTACGGAAAAATGTTTTCTTCCCTCGGGAAAATACAAAAATCATTTTAAGCATGTGCAAGCATTACGTAAAAATTATTGTTCTATACAAGTTCTGTATAATTATTATACTTATATACTTCTCATTAAATTTATAATAATTCGTCGCGCGAATGACGTCGCGGGTACTGCTAGTTAAAAATATTTATAAAAAAGAACGTATTACTGATAGCCTCTGGCAGAAAATTTTGCTGGCTTAACGTTAGCTAACGGAGCTTTCACCGTTACAAGCCAGAGGGCTCGCATTCCCTAGAACTGGTGTGCACGATTGAATCACCTAAGCTACGACAGACCAACAAATGACTCCAAGCGATCTACACTATTTTTACTTTAGTTTGCTTCCGCTGCTTCTACTCTTCTATGTTTGTAATAAATATTTATCATAGAAACATATTCAGAATTCCTGAGGTATCAAAAGTCCAACAAAAAGAAAAGATATATTTTTAGTAAGAGATATACATATTTTATTATATTAAGAAGAGAAAAAATGTATACTTTTGCAATAAAGATGGATATAGAGTAATTATTTCTAAACTCACGCTATTAGCTTTTATATCTCTCACTCAGGTAATATTGTACCTGTACATACAATGTATAAAAATACACTACGTTGTAAGAAAAAAGTAATAGATCTTGAAAAAATAGTTTGCTTATTTATACAGTAATACAATGATATACCTATTTTAATAAGTAATTTTAAATTAATTAATAAGTAATTTAAAACTAATTCTAGAAATTACAAATTTATTTGGAAACATACAATTTTTGTAAAATTAATAAACAGATTTGATTGAAAAATTTATAATAATAGCAACATCTACAAAGGTAGGTTTATGGCAGCATCAGCTAGTTCAATAAAATTGAATACATTTCATTTAATTAACAACTGATAAGTACAGATTTTAGAAGAGAAAAGTGTATACCGTTTTATTATTTGCAATATTTAGTAAATTTGCAATATTTAAAACTAGAAATACCTGTGATAAGAAATTTAATGTTTCAAAACGACTTAACGCCACCAGTTTTAAAATATTAAATACTAACAGGAAAATTTTTTTATGAAAAATACCCTTACATAGTAATAATAACATATTTAGGTATTTATAAATACAATTTTTTAATGGTGTAGACCCTTACTTTCATTTATTTAACGGAGTACTGTAAAGTGGACTTTTGTCGCTCAGCGTTTAGTTATACATATTTACAAAAATATCTAATAAAAAAAAAAAATAAATAAATAAACGTATACTACTAACTACTAAATAGGGTATTTGACAGTATTAGTAAAAAGATCTGTTTTGATTTTTAAATAATTATTTAAGTTATGATGGTACTGAATAATGCTCTTTTGCATATTGTTTCATTCAAAAATATAAAAATTTTAATTAAATAGAATTACAAAATTTATGTTAATAACGACGTAGTCAAAAACATCAATTATAAGTAGCTTACGTCACAGGCAAGTATAAACAACATACATATATACGATGTTATGTAGTATAATATCTATTAAATGATGCAGTATATAGCGGTAATCATTATATGTAGAGTCGGCAGAAAATAAAGTAAGAGATGCGCAGAAACGTATTTTTGATTGGGCCAGTCTAAGTTGATTTTCAATGTTTTTAAGGTAAGGTCGACAGTTGTCATAACCACTCAACCAATGTACGCAATGTACACTAAACATTGTATCTGTGGTTACCAATCAGTGGGCCAGTTATATGCACAATGTACATATATTGTCAATAATAAGCTAAAATATTGATTTTGAAGTTAAATCAAATTCTTATTCATTAATTTTTTTATCTAATAATATTTTATGAAATGTTCTCGTCTTTCTCATTTTTGTTTTTAGAATATTTGACAAAAGATTATATTTAACATGTTTATCATAAGAATAATAAATTACCTATTGTTATCATGAGTTTTTTCAATTTTTGTTAAATTTCTACAGAAAGAGGATAATAAATTATTTTATTGCTCAACTACTTCCTACAATTTATTTCTGGGTTTTTTTGAAAAATTTTATTGCATAACTTTATTTACCTTATTTACCTAAAGTTCTTAGATATGAAATAATTAAAATTTGCCTCCCCTGCGGTGTCGGTGTCTTTGCATCTTACAGAATTATTTTAAAATAATTTGAATTACTTTCAAACACTACCATTAGAAATTTTTTTGCTAAAAATTACAATTTAGTTTCTGTGTAATATTCAGTGTATTCATACAGAATTTAACAATTAAAATTCAATTTAGTATTCAGTTTTATTTTGAGCTAATACTTTTATTAATTTTAAGCTGTTTATATATTTCTTAATTTTTTAATTTTCATATTTTGTGTAATAATTATGGAAATGTCCGAATCAATTACTGATTAATCAAATCAAAATATTGATGAAAATGTAAGTATTAACGGCACCATTGGATCTGATCATAAATTTTAATTGAATTTTTTAAAATATCTTTTAGCCCAAAGTTCCTAAGAAAATACTGCACTCGCAAGCTAAGGAGATCATTTATAATGTGTACAGTTTTTTTAAAACTGAAGCCGAGAAGAGTTCTTCTGTAAAAAACTTTGTGCTAAAAACTTCAAAAGCTGTGAATGTACCAGTGAGCACAATTCATAGAATTGTACAAGAAAAAGAAAAAACTGGTGTATTGCGGTCGCCAAGAAAAAATATAAAAAAATTAAAACCCAAAACTACGGTGGATTCTTTTACTGAAGAAACTATACGGAGAACTATACATAATTTTAATAGAACAGATGGATGTAGGCCGACAATAAAATCTGTTCATGAAAAAATTAAAGACGATATTAGTTTCACCGGGGGAATTGATTCGTTTCGGACAGTGGTAAAAAAGCTAGGATTTTCTTGGCGGAAAACAATCGACAATAGACAGCTTTTATTAGAAAGGGATGAAATAAGAAATAAAAGAATCGCTTTTCTACGCCAAATAAAATCATATCGAAACGAGGGTCGTCCAATTGTTTATATTGACGAGACTTATATCAATGCAAGTCATACTACTCCATTTGAGTGGACAGATAGATCGAATTTAGGACTGAAAAAACCAATTTCGAAGGGTCGTCGCTTAATTATAGTTAATGCCGGTGGAAAAATGGGATCTATTCCCAACAGTTTATTGATGTTTATTTCGGGAAGTAAAACGGGAGACTACCATGATGACATGAACTTTGAAAATTTTTCAAAATGGTTGGAAGAGAAATTAGTGCCGAATTTACCACCGCGTTCGGTTATCGTTGTTGATAACGCCTCTTACCATAACAAGACTGAAGAAAACCATCCTACGATGAATTCAAGGAAGGGGGAAATGATTCAGTGGCTTTCCGAAAGGCAGTTATTTTTTGAATCTGGGATGACGAAACCAGAGTTATATGAACTTATTAAAATAAATAAACCCCAATGGAAAAAGTACAGCATTGATAAAATTGTTTCAAAATATGGTCATAATGTACTGAGACTACCGCTCTATCATCCCGAGTTGAACCCAATTGAAAAAATATGGGCTACAGTTAAAAACTGGGTGGCTAGTCATAACACCACATTTAAATTGGGTGATGTTCAAAAATTGGCAGCAACTAAGTTCGAAAATATCACAGTAGATGAGTGGGTTCAAATATGTCAACATTGCGAAAAGGTTGAACAAGAATATATAAAACGTGAACATATTACCGATGAATTAAGTGATCGCTTTATAATATCTTTGGGCGACGATGACAGTGACTGTGCAGACGATTTTGGTTTTGATTGTGATATGGATTTGAATTGAAATAGTGTAATTACAAAATATAGTTAGTTTAGTGTGTAAGTCTTCTTAAAATATTTTTTTTATTCGTGTAAAATTTTAAACTTTTAGTAAAATACAATTGTGAAAGTGAATTACACTCTTAAGTTTGGAATTTCAAGGAGGAAAAAATGGTAAGTGTGTTTCTATTGCAATATTTCGGCTATTAATCGTTAAAATTTTAATATACAGTTCGTTAAAGGTAGTTACTTTTGCCATCGCATAACCTCAACAACCCAGAAATAAATTTTTTTAAGGTAGTTGGTCGATAAAACGGTTTTTTCAAAGGAATTTAACGAAACTTCTCTAGATGTTTGTTTAATCCAATACCAATAATACGAGCCCTTACCGAAAAAAAAAAATGACCACCCCAATTTTAAGAAAAACGACTTCAAAGTTTTGTAATTTTAACATGGGCTCTTATGGGAAAACACCATTTTTTTTTTTTTTGAATAAAATGAAAACGTGTCAAAGGAATTTGATAAAAATTTAATATGTTATTTAATACAAAATTACAAACCATATATAATAAGAAATAAAAGTTATTGACCACGCCGTTTTTGAAATATAACTTAAAAACATCATTTTACAACTTTTTACAACGCTTTTTCAACATTTATTTTAAAATTGTTACAACGTAAGGGCGCGGAAATTAAAAATAAAAAAAAAAAAAACAAGTGATATACAAATATAATAACTGAAGAATATTACTACATTATTTAATTTTTTGATAAAAGAAATTTTTTTGCTGAGATATACTTTTGTATCTCAGAGCAACTACGTTAAATTGATATTACACTTCTATTTAATAAAATGTTCCTAAAAAAAAATTATATTTCTTTATATTTTCTCTACTCCTATGAATCAGTTGTTTGAGTGTCGCAGTTTTGTTCAATTTTTAACAACACAGTTATAAAAGTGTCATATTTTTTTAAAAAAAGGAAGAGAAAATAGATGGTTAGTGTATTAAACGAAAACAGAAAAAAACTCATCTACAAATAAATATTTTTTTATAATAACCCTTAAATCTCTATATTATAAGAAAAGGATAGTCAGTTATTAAAACTTGTATTTATTATACTTGTTTCACTTTTCGTATTTAATACAAGCTCTTACATCTTTTAACCAATTAAATTTTAGATGTGCGTTTTACCCATTCCATTTTTAAAATTCTGCGTGAGAGGAGAAAGGTCTCTCAGATCAAAATCTTTCAACTATATATTTGTTGTTAAAATACTTATTAAGAAAGAGTTTCAACAAAAATCACATACAAATTAAGAAATATTCACTATCACCAATACTTTGTAGGTTATAAAATGTATTAACAAATATAGTTGAAAGATTTTGATCTGAGAGACCTTTCTCCTCTCACGCAGAATTTTAAAAATGGAATGGGTAAAACGCACATCTAAAATTTAATTGGTTAAAAGATGTAAGAGCTTGTATTAAATACGAAAAGTGAAACAAGTATAATAAATACAAGTTTTGAGGTCGTTTTTCTTAAAATTGGGGTGGTCATTTTTTTTTTTCGGTAAGGGCTCGTATTATTGGTATTGGATTAAACAAACATCTAGAGAAGTTTCGTTAAATTCCTTTGAAAAAACCGTTTTATCGACCAACTACCTTAAAAAAATTTATTTCTGGGTTGTTGAGGTTATGCGATGGCAAAAGTAACTACCTTTAACGAACTGTATATTAAAATGTTAATGATTAATAGCCGAAATATTGCAATAGAAACACACTTACCATTTTTTCCTCCTTGAAATTCCAAACTTAAGAATGTAATTCACTTTCACAATTGTATTTTACTAAAAGTTTAAAATTTTACACGAATAAAAAAAATATTTTAAGAAGACTTACACACTAAACTAACTATATTTTGTAATTACACTATTTCAATTCAAATCCATATCACAATCAAAACCAAAATCGTCTGCACAGTCACTGTCATCGTCGCCCAAAGATATTATAAAGCGATCACTTAATTCATCGGTAATATGTTCACGTTTTATATATTCTTGTTCAACCTTTTCGCAATGTTGACATATTTGAACCCACTCATCTACTGTGATATTTTCGAACTTAGTTGCTGCCAATTTTTGAACATCACCCAATTTAAATGTGGTGTTATGACTAGCCACCCAGTTTTTAACTGTAGCCCATATTTTTTCAATTGGGTTCAACTCGGGATGATAGAGCGGTAGTCTCAGTACATTATGACCATATTTTGAAACAATTTTATCAATGCTGTACTTTTTCCATTGGGGTTTATTTATTTTAATAAGTTCATATAACTCTGGTTTCGTCATCCCAGATTCAAAAAATAACTGCCTTTCGGAAAGCCACTGAATCATTTCCCCCTTCCTTGAATTCATCGTAGGATGGTTTTCTTCAGTCTTGTTATGGTAAGAGGCGTTATCAACAACGATAACCGAACGCGGTGGTAAATTCGGCACTAATTTCTCTTCCAACCATTTTGAAAAATTTTCAAAGTTCATGTCATCATGGTAGTCTCCCGTTTTACTTCCCGAAATAAACATCAATAAACTGTTGGGAATAGATCCCATTTTTCCACCGGCATTAACTATAATTAAGCGACGACCCTTCGAAATTGGTTTTTTCAGTCCTAAATTCGATCTATCTGTCCACTCAAATGGAGTAGTATAACTTGCATTGATATAAGTCTCGTCAATATAAACAATTGGACGACCCTCGTTTCGATATGATTTTATTTGGCGTAGAAAAGCGATTCTTTTATTTCTTATTTCATCCCTTTCTAATAAAAGCTGTCTATTGTCGATTGTTTTCCGCCAAGAAAATCCTAGCTTTTTTACCACTGTCCGAAACGAATCAATTCCCCCGGTGAAACTAATATCGTCTTTAATTTTTTCATGAACAGATTTTATTGTCGGCCTACATCCATCTGTTCTATTAAAATTATGTATAGTTCTCCGTATAGTTTCTTCAGTAAAAGAATCCACCGTAGTTTTGGGTTTTAATTTTTTTATATTTTTTCTTGGCGACCGCAATACACCAGTTTTTTCTTTTTCTTGTACAATTCTATGAATTGTGCTCACTGGTACATTCACAGCTTTTGAAGTTTTTAGCACAAAGTTTTTTACTGAAGAACTCTTCTCGGCTTCAGTTTTAAAAAAACTGTACACATTATAAATGATCTCCTTAGCTTGCGAGTGCAGTATTTTCTTAGGAACTTTGGGCTAAAAGATATTTTAAAAAATTCAATTAAAATTTATGATCAGATCCAATGGTGCCGTTAATACTTACATTTTCATCAATATTTTGATTTGATTAATCAGTAATTGATTCGGACATTTCCATAATTATTACACAAAATATGAAAATTAAAAAATTAAGAAATATATAAACAGCTTAAAATTAATAAAAGTATTAGCTCAAAATAAAACTGAATACTAAATTGAATTTTAATTGTTAAATTCTGTATGAATACACTGAATATTACACAGAAACTAAATTGTAATTTTTAGCAAAAAAATTTCTAATGGTAGTGTTTGAAAGTAATTCAAATTATTTTAAAATAATTCTGTAAGATGCAAAGACACCGACACCGCAGGGGAGGCAAATTTTAATTATTTCATATCTAAGAACTTTAGGTAAATAAGGTAAATAAAGTTATGCAATAAAATTTTTCAAAAAAACCCAGAAATATGAAGTAGTTGAGCAATAAAATAATTTATTATCCTCTTTCTGTAGAAATTTAACAAAAATTGAAAAAACTCATGATAACAATAGGTAATTTATTATTCTTATGATAAACATGTTAAATATAATCTTTTGTCAAATATTCTAAAAACAAAAATGAGAAAGACGAGAACATTTCATAAAATATTATTAGATAAAAAAATTAATGAATAAGAATTTGATTTAACTTCAAAATCAATATTTTAGCTTATTATTGACAATATATGTACATTGTGCATATAACTGGCCCACTGATTGGTAACCACAGATACAATGTTTAGTGTACATTGCGTACATTGGTTGAGTGGTTATGACAACTGTCGACCTTACCTTAAAAACATTGAAAATCAACTTAGACTGGCCCAATCAAAAATACGTTTCTGCGCATCTCTTACTTTATTTTCTGCCGACTCTAACAGTAATTAATACAGAAAAATATAGTGTGAGAAATATAAAACATTTTGTTGTAATTGCTAGCCTCAACAGATTAAAATTACATGAAACTTTACACTTTAACTTTTTTAATTGTAAGTAAGGGAGCATACATAAACTATGTACCTCCATTTTTGCCATTTTTGAACCCCTCCTTCCCTCCATGTAGACTATAGGTGACTTTTGCCTTGACCCCACCCTCCTTCCCCTATAGTGTTTAATAAGTCCAGAAGACATTCAATTAAAATAATACCCTTTTTATTATAAAATGTCAAAGTTGAAGCATTTTTTTTATAGTTTAGCAAAATATTTTCACAAAAAACATATCACCTTACAGTAAAAATTTTAATGTAAAAACTATGTGACTACATGGTAACATAATTTGCGCAAGTTTTGTCACATTTCAAAATATGTATTAACACCATATTACAAGTAATTCAGGATTCATGAATTTTCACATTAAAATTGATGCTTGTTTTATCTGTTCTAAATAAATCAACGTAACTCAATTGTAACTCCCCTCCTACACAGTCTAACGTAGCTTTCTTCATAATCCCTCATTCCCCCCAGCCGACTACGTAGTGCATGGACGTTCCCTAAACGGAGTGTTTTTCATAAAATTAAATGGTTTTACCTACAAATTAAAAATCACAAAGTGATTGAAAAAAATTATCCGGATCGGCCGGGAATCAAACCCAGGATCTCCCGGTAACTAACCAGATGTGTTAATCATTACACCAACGATCCTGTGCTCGACAGTCGCCCCACTGCATGTGTTGAAATGCAAACAAAAGTTTGTAATACGTAGTAATGTCTCACAAGCACTCGATAATATTTGAAATTTAAAAAAGAAAAAAAAGAAGAAGTTTTACCTACGTCAAAGTGATTTTCACAACAAGAAACATTGGAATTGGCCACTCAGCCACTTTTTCTGCAAGTTTGCATCTTTCAAAACAAATACAAATAATAATTTATCCGGAATTTTTTTGGTTTTATGCGTACATTATGGTACTATATATACCATTTGTACACCATTTTTTAAGAATAAATAAATAAATTCTAAAAACAACACAAATGTCACAAGTAAAACAACTTCCAACTCGATATTTACTTGCCAATGACGTTAAATTTTATCGCTGATTTTTATTGAAAATATAGTATAAAATAATTTAAAAATAGTATTTAATATAATATTTTTATATTATATATTTATAATAACATTTATATATTAATAATAAATCTAAATAATAATATTTATATATTATGTACTACACATATCGGCATAATTAGCGGAACATAAAAAAAAATATAAAAATCTATTTATTTAACAAAGTTGGCTGTTTTTTTTCATTTTTACTTAAAATAATATTGAAGTAATGAATCAACTGACTTTCCATAGAATTGTTTTTACTTATTATTGATGCAAATCTTTTTAAGAGGTCTGTCACTTTCGAATTCAAATGCCGCTTTTTCTCAATGTGGTCGAGCTCCAAGCTGCCGTAATTGAAGAATGGCAAAGACTATCCCAGGAGACTATAGATAACATCATTCTGAGTATAGAAAGACGAATGGTAGCTTTAATAAAAGCACAGGAGGAACCATGCGGTATTAAAACGCTGTGTTTCATTTTCTATTTGTTAAATAATCTTTAACCTAAATGATTCTTAGACGACATAAGATTCCAAAAATTGGCCATTTTATATAGTTACTTGTTTTACTACCGAAAATAAAGATATATCGACTTGTGAACATGTAATTTTAAATGAATAATTAAATAAGATTAATATTTTCTTGAAATTAAATGATTTGTTTGATTTTTACAGATATTTTGTATGTTCCGCTAATTGTGCCGGTCTGTGTATTATGTACCTATATATTATGAGCTCAGTAAGAACTAATAAACACACTATGATGGTTTTTAAAAAATAGTCAAATACCGCATTATATTAAACAACCCTTATTTGAAATGTTATTGTTAAGTTGGCAGATAATTGGGATATATAAAATAATAAAAATAAAAAAAGAAGTAAAATACATTTTAAACTGTGAACATACATTTCGACTCTTTTTAGCACATTTGCTTTTTAACTAAATGATTAAAATATAACAATTTTCAAAATTCGACCCCCGCCTGCACACCCGAAAACAAATTGCCATCAAACAAATACGCTCGTAAAATCACATAAGTGGCCTTCAATAATTATTCTGCTTACGTTTAGCACGCGTTCGCCAGAAAATTTCGTTAGCCTAACGTTAACAAACGGAGTTTGCATCGTTACAAATCAAAGAGTTCGCATTCAAAAAATTAACATACACTAGATATTAAAAAAAACAACAATTTCTAACATGGCGTGTTCGCAACTGATTGTTTTTATTCCATTTGAATGCAGGGCCCGCTCTAACGTTTTCGCCGCCCCGGGCAAGATAGAATATTTCCGCCCCTGTGACTTTTTTAAAAATTTTGTGGGTCGGTAGGTGTTCCAAATTGCGGCTTGTTTTCCATTTTTTTTATACTGGCGACCTTTTTCTTTTTTTTGATCATCAGCTCCAAAATGCGGCCCTTTCAATTTCAGACCCCGAGCAAAACCTTTTCTTTTTTGAAAATTGTCACCCTTTTTTGCAAACATTTACAAGATTTCCGCCCTAAAAATTTGCCGCCCAACTGCCCGGGTTGCCCGCCCTTAGAGCGGGCCCTGTTGAATGTGGCTGTACTTCAAAAGTATTTATACGATTTATACCGTAAATAACATAAAAAATATTTGACGTGCATTAATTTTTTTTAATCAGAGCCCTCTGGTTTTTTAACGGTGTAAGCTCCGTTAGCTAATGTTAGACTAACAAAATTTTCTGGCGAACACAACATTAACTTTGTTGTAATTTTTTCAAATTTCCAAAAATTACAGATGGTCACCGTATGCTGAACACTTCTCTCATTTCTCGAAAACACTTCTTTCATTTGTCCAAATAATGTTAAAAAAAATATTCATTTTTGTTGTGACGGTCGCGGTTGCATTACATACAAAAAATAAATATTTTGTACCCGAGTTTTTAAACAAATGGAGTCAACAAACGAAAATCAAAGTAAGTGCTTTGTTTATATATATATATATATATATATATATATATATATATATATATATATATATATATATATATATATATATACACATATTTATTTATTTATTTATTTTTTTTTTTTTTGATTTCTGAAAATATTTAATAAAATTTTTTTATAAATATAAGAATATTATTTAAATGTTTGTTAATTTGCACAAAAATGAATTCGGTGACATACATTATACATTTGACTACATACAAATACATTTTCTTTAATTATGTTAATATTTGTTGATGAAAAATCAAAAGTTTAATTTAAATTTTTTTTCTTGAGAAATATTAACAGTTTTTAAAATATAGTTTAAAATTTATTTTTGTTTTTTTTTGTCTGTGTCGATATGAAGCAAACATTTAGATATGTTTTTTACTGTAAGCAAGCTCTTATTTTTTTTTTATGTAAATGTACGCCTCTTTTGTACAAAAGTATCCAATTGCAATGTTATAATTATTTAATAATTGACGATGCAAAGATTCTCACTCGCACCTCTGGTGGTAAAATTAGAACTAGCATTAAATAAAAATATACGTATACGATCAATGGGTAATATAAAAATTGTAATCCGCGCATAATTTGTACACTACATTTTAGATATATATATAAAAAATTTTACTTGATACAGCTTCTAATTTAAAAGACCAGGAGCACTCGCGTAATCTTTGCATCGCCAATTTTAATTTTAATATAAATCTTCTCGAATTCGGTAGCTACGAGTAATTAGCGCCGCGAAATTTTTTTCTTTTTTGATGTTTTTAATTTTTTTCTTATTAATTACATAATGAAATCAAAAAAGAATTTCGCGCTTCGATGGGGCAATGTTAATTTTAATGCTAATTTATATTTCAAAATCTTTAAATAATATATATAACGTTAACTTATTATTGCTAAAAAATACAGCTAAGGCAATTTTAAATTCGGAAAGGGCATTACAATCCTAGTATGATCAGTTTAAATATTAATTCAGTAACTATAAATTGTACTTAAATAAATACATATGGTGCATTCATAAAAGTATTTTCAAGAAATTTTTTATTAAAAAAAGTTCTGGTATTCTGAGTGATAAAATTTTAATGCAAATGCCGATAAAGTTTTAACGCAATTAGCCTGAAAGTAAATAAATAATAGCAATTTTCTACATATTTTCCAAGCAGGGACATGATTAGATGTAAAATTTTGAAAAAGATGTGGATTAGTCAAACTTTATTAATAAATCAAGAGAAAAAAATATAGTAAACTGTACTTTTTTAAATTTATTTTTAACAAAGTTGACGGTCATAGGCGGTGTACAGCGTTAAGTGAAACTTAACAAACTTCACAAAACGCTTTACTGCGTCGACAATTTCATGCAAAGTGTATTAGTTGAAATAATAGTGTATCAGGTGGGCGTTTCATCTTCGTAAAATCAAAAAATTATTTTATTTGTAGATATTTTTAAAACTTTTTCTGATTCTTTTTTAATAATTAATTATTTAAATTTTAAAGTGAATCTTATACTCATATTTTAAATTATTTTACAAAATGCAGTTGAGATGGAAGAGGAAGAAATTCCATGCGGTCAGCGGCAAGGGCAAGAAGTGGAAGTCCCGTCAACGGACAACAGTCAGGCGGGACCCAGTAGTGGCGGCGGTCGAGAAACAGAAATAACAGAAAAACAAAAAAAGGACAAAAATAATGGTACCTATATCTTTAATCTAAATTAACTAAAAATGATATAATTTCATTAACAAATGAAACAAAATTAAACGTACAACCTTAAATTACTATAGTTATTTTAATTGCAAAAATGAAAAGAGGCAAAAAATTTGTTAAAGATTTGTTACATTTGTTTAATCATATCATACGATTTTAAATTTATTTTTAGTTTTTTTTTAGTATGCAAGTTCATTTTTTCGGTGTATCTAATAGTATAGATATTATATATGCGGTGCATTTTTTTTTATTTTTAGATAATGAAAAAAGAAAAAAAAATACACAAACGCCAAAGTCGCCCACAACGCCAAAGAAGCCACCGGGGAAGAGGAGGTTTCAGTAGGGGTAGAGGAAATAAACAAACAAATAAAAAACTTCTACATTACGGTTACTAGGGGGGGGGGGGGAATTTATTTATAAATGTAATATAAATATATAATTTTATGGCTGAAATAAAATAATAAAAATAAAAGTAAAATATTTTTTTTTTATTTAATTCCAAATTAATTATATTATCTATAAAATCTATATTGACGACACAAAAATTACATGAGTGCCTCTGATTTTAGCGAATTTTTTTAAATTGGAAACTATCAAATAAAAATTTTTGTATACGTTTAATTAAGCTACGCGAATTTAGCGCCGCGAATTTTTTTTTGATGTTATTAATTTTTTTCCCTCTAATTATAGAATTAAATAAAAAAAGAATTTCGCGCTTTAACGGGACAAATTTAAAAGTATTAGGAAAAAATATTTTGATGATTAAAAAACTTTTTTTATTGCTTTAATGCTAATTTATATGTCAAAATGTTTAAATAATATATATAATAATAACTTCTTATTACAAAAAGATACAGCTAAGTCAATTTTATATTCGGAAAGGATATTTAAAGGGCAATTTTTAAAACTATCACATGTTAATTTAGAAGTTGATTTAAAAAGTAAAAAAATTTTCACGGCGCGAACGTTGATAGAAATATATATTACGATGCGTATGGCATATCCATTTGAGAGCAACTAGCAGAAGTAACTATCCAGAAAGATAATAAGTTCATTGTCCACTTGAGAGTACTTTCAATAACTTTCCGTCTCCGGAAAACTGTCTGATAGCAGACTTTCCGTCAATACTCTCAAAACCGTGTCCACTTAGGCGACGGCTAATGCCAAATTTTAATTAAGATGTCAGGTTAATGCAATTATGTTTGCAATCGTCCAAAAAATTGTAGATAACTGAAACATTTGCTTCATTTATAGTCAAATTTATATTTTACAAAAGAATCATTGTTTAAAAAAAATTCTGTTGATTTCTCAAATTATTCAGTTTACTTTTCTTTTCCGTTCTTATAATTTTTCTCAATTTATTGTGCATGTTAAAATACTTTTGTTATCATTTCATATTAAAATACTTTTGAGTCCCTATAATAAATAGAGTCGTGAGTTCGTGACATGTCAACCATTTTCTGTTCAAAACAGAGCGGGAAGCTTTAAAAATAATTATCACATGTTTAAGTAAATATTTTTGAGTACATAATTATTGTTAATATGTTATGAATTAATGAACAATTAAAAGGTTTTAATTTAATTATTTTTTCTAGGTTAAACAAAATAATTTTTGTTTATATTTAATTTATTTCCAACATATTTTACGCAAACTTTGGATAGAAAATGCCGGAACCAATCAGCGTTCAGCACACATGTCTCAACTCTATTTATTATAGGGACTCTAAAATTCTTTGTCCAGTTATTCCATCTATCGAAATAAAGTAAAACTTCTGAAAACTACCAATTACACTTTTAACTCTTTCCAGTCTTTTTTTTTTTGATATTTTGATGAAAAAAAAAACTTTCTTTATTGTTTTAATGCTAATTTATGTCAAAATATTTAAATAATATATATAATGATAACTTATTACCTATTGCTAAAAGATACAGCTAAGGCAATTTTATATTCGGAAAGGACATTTAAAGGGCAGTTTTTAAAGCTATCACACGTTAATTTAGAAGTTGATTTAAAAAAGAAAAAGAAAATTTTCGAGGAGCTAACGTCGCGTAGCTGTTTAATTAAGCTACGCGAATTTTTTTTCTTTTTTGATGTTATTAATTTTTTTCTCTCTAATTAGATAATTAGAGAGAAAAATCAAAAAATAATTTCGGGCTTCGATGGGGCAAAATTAAAAGTATTAGGAAAAAATATTTTGATGATTAAAAAACTTTTTTTATTGTTTTAATGCTAATTTATATGTCAAAATGTTGATTAAAAAACTTTTTTTATTGTTTTAATGCTAATTTATATGTCAAAATGTTTAAATAATATATATAATATAATGACAACTTATTATTGTTAAAAGATACAGCTAAGGCAATTTTATATTCGGAAAGGGCATCTAAAGGACAATTTTTAAAACTATCACACGTTAATTTAGAAGTTTCAATCTACTAACTATATAGCAGTATGTGTTGTCATTAAAGATTTTGTATTATTTCTGGTTTAAACTTCTTGAATAAAATTTCACCAGAGCGCACCACTCGATCTAGTGAACAACCATTTTCCCTCAATCATTCGTGTCAAATAAATTGGAAATAAATTAAATATTTTTAAAAAATCGTTTAATTTAACTTAAAAAAAATAATTAAATTAACACTTTTTAATAGTTCATTCACTCATAACTTTATAACAATAATTATACTAAACATATTTATTCAAATATATGACAATTTTACCATTTTTTCTGAAAAATGGTTGCCTTGTCATCTGTCTAGAATTTCCTAAATGTATATGTTGCAGCGATATTGTCAAAACCGTTTTATTATAATAACTCTAGTCAAATTATAAAAAAAAAAAACGAATTATTGTCAATTCATTGTTTCTTACATCTAGCAAATTTCAGTCTTAGTATAATTTCGTTAGACACATCTAGAAAAATTGTTAAGTATACTTAATGCTTTTTGACAATATAACTAAATCAGCATACAGGAAAATATTGAAAAATAAACATTATATGGATACGAAACTAATAATGTCAAAACTACTGAACCAATTTCAATCTTTGATATATAGGGCCGGATTAACCCTAGTAAATTTTATTGAGATCGGTTTAGTAGTTTTGATACAAATTAATTTGTTATTCACTTCACAATTTCTTTAAAAGTGTCTGACGAAATTATAATAACACTGAATTTTACTAGTTGAATTGTAAGGAACATCATCCGTTGACAATAATTCGTTTTTTTTACAATTTGACTAGAGTTATTATAATAAAAAGGTTTTGACAATATAGCTGCAACATATACATATTGTGTCGAATATGTTCTTAGAATGTGACTTACTTCACACTTTATATGATAAAATGATCACAGTCTAAGTAAGATAGTTTTTCTCGGAAACTAGTTGACATAGAAAAAAAGTTTAAAGACCTTTTTTATGTAATTTTTTCTCCTCTTTTAAACGGTGTAAAAAAATTTGGCAAAAATTTTTGAATAAGTGGAAATTTTGGCAAAAAACTAATTTTTTCCAAGAACAAAAGCCATGTTCCTGGCATACGACATGTCTGACTGAAGAACTCATCCAAGATTTTTGGATTTCCAACGTTGTCACCAAATTTCGTAAAGCTAGCGGTTTTTCCTGAAGAGCTATCGTGCTAATACATATATACATACATACATACATATATATATATATATATATATATATATATATATATATATATATATATATATATATATATATGTATATATAAATTTTAGTGAATATTATTTTTGGGTTCTAGGGGCCTCAAAACAAATTTCTGCCATAGTGCCGGGCTTAAGTCGTGTCATGAGACCTACTGTAATAGCTGAATTTCCAGAATTCTTTCTGGAAATTCGCTAAAAGAACTTCACTCGAAACAAATAAAACTAAAATCAAGAAAAGGCAAACTGAGCGACGAGACCAAAAACCTAATAAAACTACGAGACTCGACTAGAAGACTATTTTAACGAACAGGCAACAGAGACTGCAAAACAACAATAAACCGACTAAATAGACTAATAAAGACTGCTATCACTGAAGAACCTAAGTACCAAGGACAATTCCCTGTGGAAGATGACCAAAGTACTGAAGAGACCCAAAGAGCTGATCCCCACCTTAACGGACAATAACAAAACATATATTACTGATCAAGAAAAAAGCGGAACTAATTGCCGACACTTAAGAAAAAACCCAATCAAACGACAGTATCTCTGAAAGAAAAAAGATATGGAAGGAAAAGGAAAAAGGATATGACCCAAACAGCTCAAGGACTTTTCTGATATGAAAGAAAAAAGGCAAGAAATTAGTGTAGATATAAGAAATTTGATAATCAGACTAACAAGGAAATACACTCAGAGTGAAATTCGGGATTTTGATGAAACTTCGCTGATGTGTAGAATAGGCAAAAATATCGGACCCGCATTTTTTTTTTATCGGCCATCTTCCACGTTTAGGGGGTGAAACCAGCCCCTAAAGTTGGGGGTTCAAATCGTATTTCTTAAAATATCTCGAAAACTATAAGAGATAGAGGAAAACTTTGAATTGACGAAATGTTACGTTTTGAAAGACCTATTCACCTGTATAGGTTAAATCAGGGCCGGGTTCATAAGAGGGGCTGGAGGGGTGAAAATGAGGGTAAATTTTCTTGTACAGCCTGAATGGTTCAATGTATCAAATTTTTGGTATCATAAATAGAAAGAGCACCAAAAATTAAGGGATACGTGTTTTTGCGTTTTTTCGAAATATGTGTGGTATTCAAGCCATATAAGGGAGAAAAAAATAGGGTAGATTATATTGCATTATTATTTATTCCAAATACGTTTTATATTTTTTAATTTTTATGTGGATTTTGATTATGAAAATGTAAATTTTTACTTTCCGATAATGATTCATATATTTTTCAGTACTAGCTTCATTGGTAATTTTGCCATGTGTACATTTGGTTACTCATTTCGATATTTTTTTATACCTATTTCTGCGAAAGTTAAAGTTCTCCGGTGTGCTTGTGTTAATGAATGCTCGACAAGAAGCAATAATCTCTTTCGCTTACTGTTCAGGAGCTTTGTAATAAATTTTGTCTTTGGGAAATGGGGTTGACACCCTATAAAACATACAAAAAGGATAAGAAAAAGAGTTTGAATGTCAAGAAAGAAATAAACCGCGTGTATTTGCTTAAAAATGAATTTGTAAGAAGATAAAGGCAGTTGTTTAACGGAAGATTATTGCTTCTTATTGAACATTCATTAGCACTTGCAGACCAGAGAACTTTGGTAGAAATAGGTATAAAAAATATCGAATATTAGTAACCAAATATACAAACGTCTAAATTACGTATCCGTTAATTTTTGTTGCTCTTTCTATTTACGATGCCAAAAATTTGAGACATTGAACCATTCAGGCTGTACAAGAAAATTTACCCCCATTTTCACCCCTCCAGTCCCTCTTATGACCCCGGCCCTGATTTAACCTATACAGGTGAATAGATCCTTCAAAATATAACATTTCGTCAATTTAAAGTTTTCCTCTATCTCTTATAGTTTTCAAGATATTTTAAGAAATACGATTTGAACCCCCAAACTTAGGGGCTGGTTTCACCCCGTAAACGTGGAAGATGGCCGATAAAAAAAAATACGGGTCCGATATTTTTGCCTATTCTACACACCAGCGAAGTTTCATCAAAATCCCGAATTTCACTCTGGGTGCATTTCCTTGTAAGAGAAGAAAAAAAATCTTATAGTGAAATCGCTAAAATAGTGTATCAGAAGCGGTCCACAGTGTAATCGATCATAAAAAAGTTTGACACAATAGGTACGATGTTAAATAAGCATCGATCGGCTAAACCTAGAGTATTAAATGATCGTGATATTCGTGGATTAATGAAAAATGTAAAAAAAATCCAATGAAAAGTGATCCGAAACTGGCGGCTGCTCTCGCGTTTGTTAAAAAGGATGTTCATCCCGAAAATGTTCGTAGAATTTTGAGAAATTACGGTTATCACTTACAAGTAAAGGTCCCGAGGCCGGACCTATCGATTTCGATGAAACTTAAATATATTGTAGAACACTAAAAACTAAGGGGGACGTATTTTTTTTATCTGCGGAAAAAGGGTTTGAAGGGGTGAAATCGCCCTCCAAAAATTGGGGTAAAAATATAATTTTTTAAATATCTCGAAAACAGTAAGAGATAGAGCAAAAGTTTAAATTGGCGATATTGCTCTTTTTTAAAGAGCTATCTATTGATATGCAATTTGTTCATATTACATCAACAGGGGTGGTTGGGGGTTAAAATTTGGGGGTTAATTTTGCAAAAAGGGGGTGAAAAATAAACAATATAAAAATTTTGTTTACAGATTTGAAAACTACGTCAAAAAATCTAATTGACCTATTTTTGCTCAATGCCCTAATATTAAGTCTAGGGGTAGTTAACTAGAGGGTGACTATGTCAAATAGTCGTACAGTTTGGGTATTTCAAGAAGTTCTTCTTCATGGAAAATAGCTTAAGACAATTAGAATAACGTAGAAATGAAATTCTCGAATTCAAAATTGAGTTTGAGCAACATTGGAGAGGGGGTGAGTCACCCTCTTAAATTACATACTAGTTTATATACACCAATTTTTGCTATTAACACACTGATAGTGGGTAAAATAATGTCACAGCTCCGAACGTCATACGAGATAAATAGAAAAAGGGATTTCGGTTAATCAACCCAAGTTTTTATAACCACATCTTCCCGCTAAATCAGATCTGACAACTGATAAATTTATCGTTCGAGAATGAATAATATCTAACTCGTTCGGAATTATTTTGATCGAACAGAATTAATTATATGTAGGTACAGTGGCGTACCGAAATAAGTTTATTATAAAAATTATTAAATAAAATTTTTCCCTTTGTTTGAATTTAATGCAATTTTGTAAATAATTTTACGTGCAGAACGTAACACTATATAAATTTAAATAAATTGGAAAATTGCAATAAACAAATTGAATCGCTAGCACTAGATAATACATATGTACCAATTATTAAAAAATTAAAATAATATTGAAATAATAAGGTTCACATTATGTAATACATTGTAACTGACAATAGACAATATAATTGTTTGTTTACTCAATTATTTACTAATTTATTTACTTTAAATAGTAGAATTAAGAGAGGACACATACGACAATCTAGAAACTTCGATATATTCACCTAAAAACATAAGACAAAAATTAAAAACTAGTCGGTATGAAAAGGTTATACTAAGTATGTTCCTTGTACTATACAACCAGTTAAAATTAGAATTAAATAATTTTCATCATTTTGTTCATAAATAAGTTTTTAGGATTTTAAACAGACGGGACGAACTTAATTATTTTAAATTAAGGATCGGACTTGAATTAATTGATTTCTTATGAAATGCATGTTAATAAATTTCTTGACATAATGATCTCGGTGTTAGTAGAGATTATCTTTCGTGAATCGTATAAAAGAAAACACTAATCTTCTGGTTGTACCAAAAAAGATGGTTTGACAATAAACTATATGAAAACTAATTGGTGAGTACCTACATAATTTTCACGTTACGAATTAAATATCGTTTGTCCAGTCTTAATTTTACTTTATAACATATTCTTTCAACTTATAATTAGTACAAAATCTTCCCTTACTTAAATAAACTTGTTTCATTCTTATTCGCTCCAACATATTTATAATTAAAATGTATTTCACTCTGATTTTAAAAAAATTTTGGGAATTTTGTAGAGGCCCGGTATATGCGATATTTTTTTTTTTAACCGGTAAAAACAAAAGAATAGTGGTGGAAATTTTAAATTATGAAAAGTTAAAGCGCGGTAGCATATTTTTGTTTTGGAAAACTCAAATTTATTAATATTTTTCACAATTTTTTATAATGACAACTATACCATATAGCACATATTTTAAAGCAAGTTAGTGTATAATTTATTTATAGGAAACGGTAAAAATAACAAAACATAGCGAAACACACTTACATATAACTAGTAAAATAAATAAAACAAAAAATTTCAAATTGTCAAAACTGCATAAGTTTAATATAATTTATTTTTAATACAGCCGAAAAATTTTTATACAAAATTTATAAATAAAAAACAGCATAAAATTATACGGTTTACACTGTATCAACAGATCGGTTGATCGCCACCCACTGACGCCCCAAATTTACATAAATCAAACCGATCTGTTGATACAGTGTAAACCGTATAATTTTATGCTGTTTTTTATTTATAAATTTTGTATAAAAGATAAAGGAAAATTATAATTACTATAAAAGGTCATCTCAGTGCCGCGCCTGGGACCTTAATTTGTAGGATGCCATGCGTCATGCTAGTAACGGCGCTTCGCGCCGTAATTTGTACGACGCGTAGCGTCCGGGCCACAACGGCGCTTCGCACCGTAATTTGTATGACGCCCGCATCATTCTCATAACGGCGCTCCGCGCCGCAATTTGTACGACAACGTATCTGACACACTCAGACACACTACTATCCACAATTTTTTACACATACGCTTAGGGCTTGCATGTATATATATCACAACTGGAGTATATTCTCTCCGAATAAGAAACATACATAATATGTCGTTCTTTTCAGACGTATAAAAATAAAAAGGTTAAAATTATTTTAAAAAATTTTTTTTGTAAACCTTTATTAGAATTTTTTTTTTAAGATTTAGTAGTTTTACGGTTTTCTCTTATTAAATAATAATAAATAATGCAAGTAATTGTGTTAAATTAATTGTTATATCAAAAATGTGAGTAACATTTAAAATGTAATATTTAATAATAAAACGCAATTATTTTTAATAAAAATATGTGACCGCGCTTTAACTCTTTAAGTACAATAATTCTCAGCCACATTTGTTTTTTTTTCCGGCAAACATCGAAATTACAGCATGTACCGATCCTCTACAATTTACCCAAAATTTTTTCATTATACATTCCAACAAAACCAAAACTGAAAAATTTTAAAAATTTTTTATCAAATTCAATATTATTGTTAAAACAATATTAGATATTTAGAATTATTACATTGTCAATAATTATTTGTATTTGTAGCCACTGAAGAATGTATAAAAAATACCGAAAAATTTTTGGAAAAAATAAAGAAACAATTTATTCTACCGAAGAATGTCGGAGTATTATTTCTAATCCTTCATCTCCTTTGATAAATTAGTAATAAATTATTTGGGAACTTAGGTTTAAAAAATTTTCAAATTATAAAATAAAAATTTTTGCCTATATAAGTGCTGTTTTTTCTAGAAAAAACCGAAAACCGGAAATTGTGAACAAACGTTTTAAGAAAACCATTCGATAGATCGATCTGCCGATTTACAGGGTTATTAGGGGTACACTGAGATATAAAAATTCGTACAAACATTAGACTCCCCATCAATATTCGCAGGGATGTGGACGATTTTTCGCAACAAGGAAAGAAGTCCCCTTTTTCACATTTTTCAGATTAAAATTAAGGACGAAAAAAATTTTTTTCCTGAAGTACGCGGCATAGCCTTGTAGGAAATTTATTCCATATCCCAAAACTACCCTTCAATTTTCTATCCGATCACTGGTTACTGAGATATCGATGGTTAAAGCAAAAAGGATCCTTTTGCATTCAAAGTGGGATACCTTTGGAATAAATCAACGTAGAGAAAAATTTTAAAAAGGAATTTGAAGCTGAATAAACAGGCTATCTTGTCAATACCATGGTTTTACTGTAAAAAAATTTTTCAAGCCCGTAGACCAAAAAAAAAGAGCAAAAAATTTGCAAAAACTTTTTTTTGTGTTATTCCTTATAATTACTCGATAACTGTCACTCCTAAAAATTTTGAAAATCTAGATCTGAAAACTAGAATCTCGGAGCTTCAAAATGCTTTTTTTAACATCTCGATGCCACCATTTTCCACGTAAATACAGCCCTTCAAAAATCACTAAAAAATTAACAATTTTTTTTTGCTCTCGTAATTGTTTGTAGTAGAGCTGAGTAAAATGGTTCGTATAATTCATTTAAAATAGGAAATGGCAAATAATTTTTAGGAATATATTTGAAATACCACATGTAAAACAGCAAATTTAAATAAATTATAAGAAGTAAAATGCTTTTTTATTTTTAATTATTACAATAATTGTTTATAAATACATGGGTCAAAATAGTTAATAAGATATAACTTAATACTGCGAAACTAAATAATGACAGCCTCATAAGATCTACATAAATATAAAATTTACATGATATAAACCCAAAAACTTAATTTATGAAATAATATTTTCAATTACTACAATATTAGTAGAATGGCTAGGCCGATACGGCCGCACCGTAAAACTAACTAACTTGAACCCTTTTGCCAATGTTTGAAATCGTGTAACTTTACGGTACTAGTGCAAACCTTAACCTTTGACCCGGCACGTACCAAGTACATGTATTTAAAATTTGTTGTTGACATTTGACACCACACGCGCTCATACTGTTGGCCTTGAAACTCCAAAGACCTGAGTCATCACCAGCAACCAAATTAATTTATGTTAACCCATTATGCGCCATCACAATTTACTTATAACAATTTGGTTTTGTGTTAACCCATTACCCGCCAGCACTGACGTAGTTTTTGAATGCAAACCTAACGCATGCGCAGACTGAATTTAAGTACACGACGCATGCGCAGACTGAATTTTAGGTTACAATTTGATAGATGGGGTACACTACCGCGTCAAAAATGTGGGGATACCCTGACTCGGGGGGTGGCCCCAAACTTTTGACACCGTACTGTACTTAAATTTTTGCTACACTGCCGTGTCAAAAGTTCGGGCCCCCTGACCAAAAAGGTATCCGATCACTTTTTGAAGTGTACTGTGTTTATTACGTGTAAATCTGGGCCTCACTTAATTGCGTCATCTTAAACGAAAATTGGGAGGCCGCTAAATTTTGTGGGGGCACTGTACCAAGCGCTAGATTTTAAAATCAGACTCCGGGGTCCAGATTTCAGACCGCTACTGTACTGCCGGAAATTTGGGTGTCAATTGTACTTGAGGGTTTTTTTGTATATGAGTCAAGTCTTTATAAGATTAATTTGTTTATTTAATAAAAACTCGTGACTTTTATACGGTTTGAGTTTGTTTATTTAAGATTTTTTAGCTGACTTAGGATGATGTAATTTCATGATATGTTTGCATCATAGTCAGAGGGGAATTTTATTTAAAAGCAAGTCACAACTTGTCAGTTCCAGGAATTTGTTTACATTAGTGTCATCGTAAATCATTAATTTAGCTATGTTTATTTAAGATTTTGCTGACTCATATTCAGATATTTTTTTAATTTGTTTATTTATATAATTTTTAATTTTAAAAATGTTTATTTAAGATTTTGATGACTCAGCAATTTCTTTGTTTGATTTCAAATATGAAATAGTTTTCTTGGAAATTTTAATTTATGGCCTGATAATAATTGGGGATTTTTTCAATTTGTTTATATAAGTTTTAATTTTAAAAATGTTTATTTAAGATTAGTCAGCAATTAGGTTTCAAATGCGAAATAAATTTCTCGGAATTTGACATTTGACCTTCGGTTATTTGCGTTGTAAAAATTCTGAGTCAGCATTTTTTGTGATTCCCCTCCAGAATTTTTCGAGCAGTTAAAATCGTATAAATTGAGGTTCGCGTGTCCCTCAAATCATTTCTTCAGCAATCTTCAAGCAGTTAATATTATTATTGTTGCAAGAATTTGTATCGAGGTTTTTTTTTTTTAAATTAAAATACAACAATGGCTTCATTAAACGACGTTACAACTAGAATGGTGGAAAATGTACGAAACGCGCTATCATTACTGGAAATGGATACCCGGGATGCAGATGAATTGGAAAAATGGATGAAACATACAAATACCAACATAAGACTAATCAACAAGGCTATACGTGGAGCGGAAAATTTGGGACAACGGAAACACTTCGAGTCATGTGCGGGAAAAATGAAAGGATTTCGTATTAGAATGAAGGCGTTACAAAAACATGGCAAGTTTTTTCAAATATAAATTTATTTTTTAATGATCTTTTTTTATAATTTTGATATATCAACATGGTAAGTTTTTTAAATATAATTTTTTTTTTAATGATTTTTTATAAATTTGATAAATAATTTTTTTATGTTGATTGTTTCAGGTGCCGGCATGAATCGAAATCAACGTAAAAGATCTGATAGAATTCAATGGGCTGACGTGGAATCCGCATTTGCAAGTCGAATACGAACGGGAGTGGTTACCAACATAACACACATAGAACCAAAGGACTTTTTAGACGACGCTACATCGATGTTCACTCGGCGAATACAAAATATATTAAAAAAATACTTAACGATAAAAGTCAACACACGTTTTGCGGGTTATTTGTGAAAACTGATGGTGACGAGGTTAATACGACATGAAACACTTCAATACGCCGAATATCATAATAGATCGTGGAACAAACCTAAAACAGTGCTACATGGAACATGTACGGGAACCAATTTTGAGAAAATTGAGTGAGTTTACCGAGTCGGGGAGCGGATGAGCTTTATCAAGAATAATCAACCTAGCCGTGAACATCAACAAGTATACACCTTTCCGTGGATCAAGCTACATCGAATTACCGCAGGAAATAAAACGAAAACAAGCATGTATCAACGTAAAAAACTTCAACGATGACGCCTGTTTCGCGTGGACAGTGGTATCTGCACTTTATCCAGCTAACAACAAAATTGCTCAAAGAACATCAGCGTACCCACACTACTCAACGGTGCTAAATTTAGATGGGATACAGTTCCCAATGACAATTCAGCAAGTGAGCAAATTTGAGAAACAGAACCCAACGATATCAGTCAACGTGTTTATGCTAAAAGAAACAAAATGGACATTTTGAAACCGTACCTGCTGCGCTAACGAGAGAGAAGAAACAAAACCACATAAACCTTTTAATGATCCAGAACGAGTATTACGAGGATGAAGACAAAGAACAGGACAACGATCAAGATTTACGCTACCATTTCTGCTGGATTAAGGACTTATCGCGACTTGTGTCAAGACAATTATCAAAACGTGGCCACCACCATTACATCTGTGATCGATACTTAAATTACTTTCGCACAGAAGATAAACTGATCAGACATACAGAAGACTGCGTGAATATGAACAACTGTCGGGTGATAATGCCGGAAGGGAAAAGCAAATACATATCATTCAAGAACTACAGCAACAAAAAACGTGTTCCATTTATAATTTACGCGGACGTGTAATCATTCCTGCAACCGGTAACGGAAAACGAAAATCGGAAAAACACGACAACGTATCAACAACATCGGGCATACAGTATCGGTTACTACTTTCACTGCTCCTACAACAACCAGTTAAGCTACTATAGATCATACCGCGGGCCAAATTGCGAAAAATGGTTCGCGGAAGAACTGGCAACGTTACGTGAAAATATCTTGGAACCCATATATGACAACATAATACCAATGAACGAGTTAACACCAGAAGAACAACAGCAACTTAAACAACGAAGTACCGGGTGCCACATCTGCGAGCAACCATTCAAACCTGAGGATATTGTGGTTCGTGATCATAACCACTTCACCGGCGAGTACAATGGACCTGCGCACAAGGGATGCAACTTGAATTATAAGGATTTTCATATGATTCCTGTTGTATTCCACAACTTGAGTGGTTATGATGCGCATTTCGTAATAAAGGATATTGCAACAGCATTCGAGGGACGTGTCGACTTACTACCAATCAACAAGGAACGATACATTGCATTCACTAAACATGTTACGGGCAGCGAAATTACATTCAGATTCATCGACTCTTTTAGATTTATGGCATCAAGTCTGGATAAATTATCTTCATACCTCAACGAATTCAATATAGTAAAATCGCAATTTCCGAATACCGACTACAAATTACTAACGCGCAAAGGTGTTTTTCCGTACGATTATATATCAGGCTGGGATAAATTGGAAGAAACATGTTTACCATCACGGGAGAAATTCTACAATCGGCTCAACGACAACGATATCACCATGGACGACTACACACACGCACAAAAAGTTTAGGATACATTCAACATACAGACGCTTGGAGAATATTCAGATTTATATATATGAAAACGGACATACTACTACCCGAGGATGTTTTCGAGAATTTTCGGGATACGTGTATGGGCACACACGGATTAGATGCAGCTCATTACTACACGACGCCGGGACTTACGTGGGATGCAGCCTTAAAATATACAAAAGTGGAGTTAGAACTGATATCTCATGTGGATCAATTATTATTCATTGAACGTGGTATTCGAGGTGGACTAAGCCAGTGTAGTAACCGATACGCGACAGCAAACAATAAATATATGAACACCTACGATCCGGACGAGGAATCAAAATACCTGATGTACTATGACGTGAACAACTTATATGGATGGGCAATGTCAAAATACTTACCACCGGGAAATTTCAAATGGATGGAAAATACTGACATAGATATTCAACAAATACCCGATGATTCACCAATAGGATATTTACTGGAAGTGGATTTGGAATACCCGAGAGAACTGCACGATAAACACAACGATTTACCATTATGTCCAGAGAGAATGTGTGCACCCGGTACTAAACAGGAAATGTTACTGGCAACGCTATACAACAAACAGAAATACGTGATACACTATCGGAATCTGAAACAATGTCTACAACACGGGATGAAATTAAAGAAAATACATAGAGTGCTACAGTTTAATCAATCACCATGGCTTAAATCCTACATCGACTTGAATACAGCTCTAAGACAAATGGCGGGAAACGAATTCGAGAAAAATCTCTACAAGCTACTCAACAACGCGGTCTTCGGGAAAACGATGGAAAATGTACGGAAACACTCGATTGTGAAATTGTTAACGAAATGGTATGGACGATATGGTGCGGAAGTTATGATAGCGAAACCGAATTTCCACAGCCGCACCATATTTGACGAGAATCTCATCGCGGTCGAACTACGGAAAACGGAAGTGTTTATGAACAAACCAATATACGTCGGGCAAGCAATTCTGGATATTTCGAAAACATGTATCTACGATTTTCATTACAACTACATACAGCCAACGTTCGGGAACAACAGCAAATTACTCTACACGGATACCGATTCATTGATTTACGAGATAAAATGCCCAGATATTTACAAAATAATGAAACGAGATATTCAATACTTTGATACGTCAGATTACAGCGCAGATAATCAATATAACATGCCAAGAGTCAATAAGAAAATACCCGGGTTAATGAAGGATGAGCTAAATGGACAAATATTTACAAAATTTGTGGGTTTAAGGTCAAAAATGTACAGTTGTCAAATGGACGGCGAGGATCACACGAAGAAAGCGAAAGGTGTAAAGAACTCTGTGGTTAAGAAAACGATAACTTTTAACGATTACATGGACTGTCTAAAACACAATACAATCATAAACCGACAACAAAACCTGATACAATCGAAAAAACATAACGTGTATAGTGTAACTCAGAACAAGGTGGCGCTCAGCCCGTATGATACGAAACGATATATTGTGGAGGGGGAAACGGATACTTTAGCATGGGGACATTACTCGTTAAATTACTGAATATCAACAATGTTAAAATTAGTACGCAAGTGGAAATGGCATCGTCATCATCGGCTTACTGGAAACGGCTACAAATATTTTCAAGTGAACTGGATAAACTACGTAAACGGATTGATACCTACGAAAAAACAATTGATACTCTTGTAAAAATGCAAAATTTGAAATTGTTTGAACCGGAATCAATGGACTGGGATAAAATGGATGTTTCAATTGGTGAATTTTTCGAACGTGAACCAATGCTACTGAACGAACTGACTTTGGAAACATTTCTTCAAATCTACAAGTGGATCAGTTTGAATGTGCTGAAAAGTTATGGTGCGAAAATCATACAACGCGCCTGGATTTGGTTACCATCCGATTATCGAGCCATGTTTCAAGAATGTGAACCATGTTTTGAACATTATAATCGACCATGGCAACAAGATCATATTGATGGACCACCTGGTTTGAAAATTTGCTGTGAAATGTGTAAGAATGGCGTGAAAATGGAGGAAAACTTTCAACCGCCTGTTGGTGAACTATTGACATTTGCAACACGGATTTCACACGTTGAAGATATATTTCTGACTCATCCTTATTTGTATACAAAAGTCAGAAATTTCGATATGTTATTATACTTAACAAAACAACTATTGAAATATGATATTTGGGTGCAACATCTGTATGCATATATGATACCCGAATATGCACAACGAATTTGTCAAGTATGGGATCAGTTACCTGAAAACATGAAACAATTACGTTCGGGTGTTATTGAATATATAAACAAATCATACAATTTTTAATATTTATTTATTGTAAAAAATATTTCATATACATTTATTGTAAAAAATATTTCATATACAAAACATTTATTGTAAAAAATATTACATATACATTTATTGTGAAAATATTTTGTAGTCATACTTATATTTTAAAAATAAAGAACAATAATTATTTACATATGTGTTATTTATTTGAAAAAAAAAACCTTTTTATCTTACAGATTATCAAAAATTAGATTGTTTAAACAATATCAGATTCTTGAATCCAGCTGTTGTTATCCGATGGGAAACCAAACCACTTGACCAATACTTTCCCATCACGTCTCTTCAGAATTCGTTCCACGAGGTACACATCAGGATATTTAACTTTCTGTAGTTCATACTCGTAAAAGCTGCCTCGGATAGGTCGTTGATTGATATCTTCAAGTAGATATGTGACTGGATTTGTATGTTGAACTTTGACGATTTTAAAAATTTCCGTAGACCAATTCGGTGTGTAGCCTTTTTCAAAGATTGATTTAAATTTACTAATTCGAACAAAGTCGTTAACTTTATACTTGGCTGCACCAGCAATTTTTATATTACTGTATACATTAGATAATAAATATGCTTCATTATCAGCAGTGACATCTCGTGGAGCCATTTTGATTGTACGATGCTTTGTTCTATTATATTCATCAACTAAATCGTTAATTAATTGCAACCATTTATAATTAACGTTTAGAGAAAAAGCACGCCAAAGTTTATTCTTAATGGTACGATTAAAACGTTCAACGATTGAAGCTTTTAACGTACTATACGTAGAATAATGATTAATTTTATGTTTTTCCATTAACGCCTTAAAGTTACTATTAAAAAATTCTCGGCCGTCGTCTGTTTGAAGGTGCGTCGGTGTGCGCTTGCTCTGTTTGAATATTGATTCCATGGCAGCAGTAACAAGCGCTCCAGATTTATCTTTTACCGGTACAGTCCAGGCATACTTCGAAAATGTGTCAATAGCTGTTAACAGGTACCTATATCCATGATTTTCTGTCGCATAAGCACCCATTTCAACAAGATCAGTCTGCCATAAATCATCGATACCCTTAGTTATAACACGACGCCTTTTGAAATTTTTACGAGCCGGTTTGTGTAATTCGCTTACAACTTGTTCTTTAACTTTACTCATCTTGAACTGTTGGCATGGTAGGGTAGACCGGGGTTAGTTGGGTACAGAGGTAAGTTGAACATGTAAAAATTACCCCACACAAAAGATATGGTCAAATTACCACACTTAAATAAATCAGTCTTATCCAATTAACCACATTACAGAGGTAAGTTGAACATATAAAAATTACACCACACAAAAGATATGACAAAATTACGGTTATTTGGATAAGGGTGACTTAAATAAGTTAGGGTAGACCGGGGTTAGTTGGGTACAGAGGTAAGTTGAACATGTAAAAATTACCCCACACAAAAGATATGGTCAAATTACCACACTTAAATAAATCAGTCTTATCCAATTAACCACATTACAGAGGTAAGTTGAACATATAAAAATTACACCACGCAAAAGATATGACAAAATTACGGTTATTTGGATAAGGGTGACTTAAATAAGTTACCCTTATCCAATTAACCATATTAAAGAAATTTGTATCATTTATAAATAATTTTTTTGAAATATTTATATGGAAATATTATCACAATTAATACATATATATGTATCACTAGTATTAGGTACGCAATTAATATGCGCCCAATTTTTGCACAATTGACATTCAATCCACGTTTCTTTGGGGCTACACTTTGAAAATAGTTCATTGCATATTAAGCAAGAAATCCTTGGTAATAATATTAAGCAATTACTATTAATACAAATATTAATTTTTTTAGTAACTTTTTTACACTTTTTTTTTATATTTTGTTCTTTCTCTAATGTTTTTATTTCTATTGAATCGGTTAAAACACTAGATTTTCTTTTCCTCTTGGTTTGACCCTGTTCTTTTGAAGCAGCCCTTGGGTACGGTCGAACTATTTCTGGAGAAAATATTGTAGGTGATGATGTTAAAATTTGCGATTCTGGGGGATCAGTTACGAATGACGGAGCGAAATCATCTTGAGTAAAAATATTTTCATTATATGGAAATATTCCAGTCTTTTTAAATCCTTTTATGATATTTGTATTAGTTGTAGCTAATGGTAATGAATCTGCTACTATTTTTGGGATATCATATATTGTTATTTTTTCACCTGGATTATTTCTTAACCATAAATCTTGTGCAGTTGAAGCATATTTCTTAAATGGTCCATACACAGCCACATCAAGTGGTTGTAATTTATGGCTACAATGTGGTGGAAAGGATAACATTACGATCCCATTATCTTTCGCTAAGTTTAAGGTTGGTACATGTAAATGTGAGGAATGATTATCTAATAAGAGTAATACTGGATTATTAATAGATGGTTTAACGTGTGCGATGAAATGCTGCATGTACATAAAAAATTCTTCATTTGTTACCCAACCGCTAGAATTTCCTGCACCAATAGAACCTTTTGGTCCATTATTAATAAAATGATTTTTATATTTTTTTCGTGGAAATACGAACATAGGAGGCACTGTATTTCCGTTTGCAGAAACAGCACATATTAGTGTGACATTAGTGCCCCGTTCAGCAGCAGTTATGGAGCCAACATTTTTTTTACCTTTGGCAGCAATTATTTTAGTAGGTTTTAATACAGTACTAATTGAGGTTTCATCAACATTATAAATATTTGATGCGGTAAATTGATATTTATTCTTAACTTCAGCTAATTTTGTGAAAAATGGTTTTACATTTTGAACATTAAATGATGTCGCTCGTCCGATACTTGTTGCTTCTGGTTTTCTAATTGATAATTCTCGATTCCTTTTTAGAAAACTAGTAAGCCACTCTTTGCCAGCTATTTTATTAATTTTCCATATTTCAGGCATTTTAATATTAAATTTTTCAGCACACTCATAAGCAAGCTGGCGAACATTTTTCGGAGTCAATCCATAAAATATCGAAGCCATTTGTAGTAAATAATCTTTTAATGCAATTTCCTGGTCCTTAGAAAATACTTGTCTAGGTTTTTTATAACCAATTGTCGGTAAATCTTGCGTTTCCTTATTTTTATATGCTTTTAACTTAATTATATAACGTGATAGTGTCGTACGTTTAATATTAAATTCCTTTGAAGCAGCATTGATACTTCGGTTTCCAGAAATTATTGTTCTTGCGGCATCATTAAATGTTTCGATAGATATAAAACCTCTTTCAGTTTTACGTTTATAATTTCTCATATCTAATAGAAATAAAAAACAAATATATAATAAAAGAAAATCTTAATCATAGTTTTGTTAATGAAAAAAATTTTACTTACTTGTTATTTGTAAATGATACAAATTGATAATTGAAACTGATGTATTTTGTTAAGATAAATCTATTACTGTTTTATATTAAAAATTTATATATTTGAAGAAAATTTCAATTTTTGTAAAATGAGTGTACATTATAATATATAAAATAGCATTGTGAAATAAAAGCACATAATATATGAAGGTATATGCACTTAAACTTTGTAATTAAACAATTACGGTCACAAACAAAAAGTAGTCACAAACGCCACAAACTTCACAAACACAAATCGTTCACATTTTTATATGTAAAATTTATAATTTTGAAGAAAATTTCAATTTTTGTAAAATTAATATATATTAAAACCACTTTTTAAGTAATAGTTTAAAAAAATAGAAACAAGTTCGCATTTACATGTATTTTGTTAAAAGTAACACAATTCGTTCACTTTTATTATATATAAAATTTATAGTTTTGGAAAAAATTACAAATTTTTTTAAAATTAATAATGGTTGTAACCACTTGTAAGAATAATTGAAAAAAATAATAAAAACAAGTTCACAAAAAACAATGTTTAAGTGCATATAACAACACATATTATGTGCTTTAACTTCACGACGCTGTATCGTACACTAAACTTTTTATGTTTCCTATCATTTAATATATTCTGGTTTATAAAAAAAGGGGGAAACATCACAAACACATACGTGTTACTAAACATATATGTGATATATGTGGGATGTTATTATGTATATGTTTTAATATTTAAAGAAGGGTGCGACTCCAACATATTTTACTGAATATATATATATATATATATATATATATATATATATATATATATATATATATATATATATATATATATATATATGTAAAACTTTTTATGTTTCCTATCATTTAATATATTCTGGTTTATAAAAAAGAGGGAAACATCACAAACACATACATGTTACTAAACATATATATGATATATGTGGTATGTTATTATGTATATGTTTTAATATTTAAAGAAGGGTGCACCCCAACACATCTTACTGAATATATATATATATATATATATATATATATATATATATATATATATATATATATATATATATATATATATATATATATATATATATATATATATATATATATATATGTGTAATATGTGTTATGTATATGTAGTTAAAATACAAATATTGATTTTATTTTTCTTACGTATTTAGAAAGGTTTTTTATATGATATTGTATGTATACTGTACATTGTATGTATACAGTATTGAAATATACAGTATTGAAATGGCTTTTTATCTTATGATAATGTATGAAAAATGTAGATTTAAAATACTAATGGAAGTAAAATATTGTAATACGTTAACAAAAGTCAGGTGAATGTATAATATTTTAACCAAAAGTAAGTTAAAGTATTGAAATATTGGTATATGTGAATGTTTTATTATGATTTTTCTAACTATTCATAAAAGTTGATAAAACGTACACCATAAATAACAAATTATAAATTTACTCTTAAACTATTATTTTTACATAAAAAATACTTATCCACATTTGTTTATTTTAAGAAAATACATCATAATTTTAAAAAAAGTTTTAAAATATATGAATTCTTAAAAATTTTGTATCATTTACTATTAATATGTAAAAATTTTTTCTAAGTTCAAATGTACATTGATTTTGTATGTAAGCGATGTTGTTGCAGTCATCTGACTTATATTGAGTACAAACATCGTCTTACGATGTGTGTTGTTACTGTACTATGTTTTATGTGTCTATATAAAAATCAAAAAAACTGAAAAAAAATGAAAAATTTTAAAAAAAATTCTTATATTTTAATATAAACTTTAAAAAACTTCATTAATAATTATATATTTTATAGTTTTTATCATTTTTATAACAAATTAAAACAAAAAAATATAAAAAAAAAGTAAAATTTACCACGCTGCAAAATCCAAAACTTATATATGATGATGGTACCTTTTTAAATATCGATGTGTGTAGTTGACTTAAACATTATGAACGGTTCGGTCAAAGTATATATAGCTATTATGTATGTGTGTAAGAGCATTACATTAATAGTTTTATTTTGACTAAGTTCTGTTCTTTTGAAAATATTATTTTTTATTTAAGATGATATTTTCAAATAATTTTAATTTACTATAGTAACATCGTAAAGGTACTTCGTCGAAAAATTATGAAAATATATAAAGTAAGTCTTTTGGTATTAAAAAAAATATGTGTTTTTATTTATTAAAAATTTTTATGATTTTTATTAATAATTCACATATATTTTTATTAACCCAAAACCATTTATATATAATTTTTATAATTTTTTAATATTATCCTATATTATGTCAAAGCAAGTCCATGGGCTATAGGTGTTAAGCCTTAGGCTCTTATGTGGACAAACAATTTTATAAAATAAATTTTTTAATAAATTTATAATGCAGAAACTCACTACATACCAAGCGCGAATGAAGTGTGTTATTCGAACGTTAAATAAATATATATTTTATATATTTAAAAATTGTCGCATACAATCTAGCGAAGAGTTATGAGCAAATGTTTGAATTATTTCAATAAAACTATATTACTTAAAATATATGGTAATAGTTTTTATTCAAATATGAATATTTTCAAAAAAGAATTTTTTTTATTTTTTTAAATATTAAAAATTTTAGAAAATATTTTTTATATAAAAAGTAACAAAAGAAATAAATTTATTTTTATTTCAATTTTTGTTATAATTTTTATATGTTTATATCAGTTTATGAAGAAATTTCATACTGATTAATAAATGAAAAACTTTTTAAAATATTTCTTTTTTTTTTAAATTGGAATAATTTTATTAAGTTTGGAACATACAGTTCCATGGTTGATTCTGCCAGTAGTCATATGCTTGTCTCAAAGATTAAGCCATGCATGTCTCAGTACAAGCCATATTAAGGTGAAACCGCGAAAGGCTCATTATATCAATTATGGTTCCTTAGATCGTACATACATTTACTTGGATAACTGTGGTAATTCTAGAGCTAATACATGCAAACAGAGTTCCGACCAGAGATGGAAGGAATGCTTTTATTAGATCAAAACCAATCGATGTTAACATATTTTTATAATATATTTTATGTTTTTTTTTTATAATTTCATATATATATATTTAATATATGTGCATCGTAATAATTTGGTGACTCTGAATAACTTTTAGCTGATCGCACGGTCTTTATAGTACCGGCGACGCATCTTTCAAATGTCTGCCTTATCAACTGTCGATGGTAGGTTCTGCGCCTACCATGGTTGTAACGGGTAACGGGGAATCAGGGTTCGATTCCGGAGAGGGAGCCTGAGAAACGGCTACCACATCCAAGGAAGGCAGCAGGCGCGCAAATTACCCACTCCCGGCACGGGGAGGTAGTGACGAAAAATAACGATACGGGACTCATCCGAGGCCCCGTAATCGGAATGAGTACACTTTAAATCCTTTAACGAGGATCCATTGGAGGGCAAGTCTGGTGCCAGCAGCCGCGGTAATTCCAGCTCCAATAGCGTATATTAAAGTTGTTGCGGTTAAAAAGCTCGTAGTCGAATTTGTGTCCTACACTGTCGGTTCACCGCTCGCGGTGTTTAACTGGCATGTTTTGTGGGACGTCCTACCGGTGGTGAGGTATAAATTATATATTGTATAATATGGTTATAAATACTTGTATTTTTATTTAAATTTTTATTTTTATGGTAAGTTATTATTTATATTTTTACTTACTTGAAAAGTTTAAAGTATACTAGTTAAATTTTATATACTAATATGTACATTAAAGTATAATTTATCGTAAGTGTTAAAGTTATTTATTTTTTATAATTTAAATAATGGAGACAGCCTCCCAATTATAATCCTATCGCGGTGCTCTTAATTGAGTGTCGAGATGGGCCGGTACGTTTACTTTGAACAAATTAGAGTGCTTAAAGCAGGCTTTAAAATTTAAATAGTGCCTGAATATTGTGTGCATGGAATAATGGAATAGGACCTCGGTTCTATTTTGTTGGTTTTCGGAAGTTTTTCCGAGGTAATGATTAATACGGACAGATGGGGGCATTCGTATTGCGACGTTAGAGGTGAAACTCTTGGATCGTCGCAAGACAGACAGAAACGAAAGCATTTGCCAAAAATGTTTTGATTGATCAAGAACGAAAGTTAGAGGTTCGAAGGCGATCAGATACCGCCCTAGTTCTAACCATAAACGATGCCAGCTAGCGATCCGCCAAAGTTCCTCCGATGACTTGGCGGGCAGCTTCCGGGAAACCAAAGCTTTTGGGTTCCGGGGGAAGTATGGTTGCAAAGCTGAAACTTAAAGGAATTGACGGAAGGGCACCACCAGGAGTGGAGCCTGCGGCTTAATTTGACTCAACACGGGAAACCTCACCAGGCCCGGACACCGGAAGGATTGACAGATTGAGAGCTCTTTCTTGATTCGGTGGGTGGTGGTGCATGGCCGTTCTTAGTTGGTGGAGCGATTTGTCTGGTTAATTCCGATAACGAACGACACTCTAGCCTACTAAATAGACGTACTTTATTACCGGCATCTCAAGGCCCATCGGCTGTATTGTTACTGAATGTTATTTGTATATTTTGTTTTAATATATTTATAATATGTATGATTTATAATATTCATTTATGTTTTTTATTTCTTTGGGGATAAATTTCTATGTGTAATTACTTAATCTGCATTAATGATATATTTAACATGATACATTAACTAAAGTGACATCAGTTTTTTGATGTGGTTTTTACTGCCGGCGTACAAATAATTCTTCTTAGAGGGACAGGCGGCTTCTAGCCGCACGAGATTGAGCAATAACAGGTCTGTGATGCCCTTAGATGTTCTGGGCCGCACGCGCGCTACACTGAAGGAATCAGCGTGTTTTCCTCTGGCCGAAAGGTCCGGGTAACCCGCTGAACCTCCTTCGTGCTAGGGATTGGGGCTTGCAATTATTCCCCATGAACGAGGAATTCCCAGTAAGCGCGAGTCATAAGCTCGCGTTGATTACGTCCCTGCCCTTTGTACACACCGCCCGTCGCTACTACCGATTGAATGATTTAGTGAGGTCTTCAGACTGGTGCGCGGCAATGTTTTTAAAAGACATTGCCGATGATGCTGGAAAGATGACCAAACTTGATCATTTAGAGGAAGTAAAAGTCGTAACAAGGTTTCCGTAGGTGAACCTGCGGAAGGATCATTAACGAAATATAACAAAACTTGATTTTTGTGATTTTTTATATATATTAATGTTTTGTTAAAATATTTTGTTTATAAATTCCTTATATTTTTATGTAAGTAAAAGAAAAATTTACTTTTTTTCTATAACTTACTTTATAAAATATATAATTTTTATAATATAAAAATTATAATATTGTAATAAATAAACACGTATTTGGATACCAATTTTTAATATATTAAATATATTATTGGTTATAAAGTTTTACATCCAAATGTTAATTTGATTTTTTAATTTTTTTTTTTTTTTGATATGTGTTTATTTTTATATATCAATATATAAATTTTTTTTTTTTATATTAACAATATTAAAAATTTATTGAATCTATATAAAATAAATAGCATATTCGTAAAATAACAAAACAAGTTATTTTCAATATGTCTTATTTATAATATAGTTATTTAATAAATGAGTTTTCTTTAAAAAAAAATTTTTTTTTTTTTAATGTTTTGTCAAATAAACAAGCAAGCACTGTATCTAATAAAATTTTATTAAATATTATTATTTATTCATTTATACAAATGTAAGTCAATATAAAACAAACAAAAAAATTGTTTTTTTATTGCAGTCTTTTTATTATTATTTTATAATAATAAAAAAAGTATAAATTTTTATTTAATATAAATATTTTTTAAAATTTAATAATATAAAGATTACCCTGAACGGTGGATCACTTGGCTCGTGGGTCGATGAAGAACGCAGCTAATTGCGCGTCAACTTGTGAACTGCAGGACACATGAACATCGACATTTCGAACGCACATTGCGGTCGTTGGATACTGTTCCCGGACCACACCTGGCTGAGGGTCGTATACAATAATATATTAAAAGATTATTTTTAATAAAAGATAATATATTTTTTAAAATATATATCTTATAAATAATAAAATGAATGTTCGTATATTTTTTTAATTTATACGTCATTCTAAATTATATGATGTTTTTAATGTATGTATTTTTAATATTATTTTTCTATATCTTACTTATTATAAATGTGTAAGAATAAGAAAATCAAATAATACATCACATCATTTTAATTTAATAAAAATGAAACAATATTTTCTAAAAAAATATAAAAATAAATTTAAACACATATAGTAATGAAAACCAAAAATTATTCATGTATATATGTGTTTTAAATATCTAATTATTTTTATTTTATGAAAATATGAAATAACGAAATAATTTATTTCTTATTAATTTTCATATAAATATTAAATAATAATATTTAAAAATTTAACATAATAACATAAGATAAAATTTTTTGGTTTAAGTAATTACTAATAGTGTTTTTATTTTTCCAAAATAAAATTTTTATTATATTTATAAAGAAAATATCAAAAATTTTTTTTTTATTTTATTTATTTATAATTGCGACCTCAGAGTAGGTGAGATTACCCGCTGAATTTAAGCATATTATTAAGCGGAGGAAAAGAAACTAACTAGGATTCCCTTAGTAGCGGCGAGCGAACAGGGAAAAGCCCATCACTGAACCCCATGGCTAAATAAAAATGGTCATTCGGGGAATGTAGTGTTTGGGAGGATCCATAATTTTTTATATAACCTGTTATTTTATGTAATAAGTCCAAGTCCATCTTGAATGGGGCCATATACCCAGAGAGGGTGCCAGGCCCGTAGTGACTATATACTGAATAACAGGTGGATCTCTCCTTAGAGTCGGGTTGCTTGAGAGTGCAGCTCTAAGTGGGTGGTAAACTCCATCTAAGGCTAAATATAACCACGAGACCGATAGCGAACAAGTACCGTGAGGGAAAGTTGAAAAGAACTTTGAAGAGAGAGTTCAAGAGTACGTAAAACCGTTCAGGGGTAAACCTGAAAAACCCGAAAGGTCGAAAGATGAGATTCATTTACTTTTTATCGTATATTAACCAACTTGTATTTGTTAGTGACAAAATTTATTATTATTATATATTATAATTTTTTATGGTATATTTATAATTTATAAAATTATTGCACTACTATATGTTGTGTATAATAACGAGGTATGCACTTCTCATCTTGTAGGACGTCGCGACCCGTTAAATATTGATTTATGAAATATTTTTGTGCATTGTATATTATATTATAAATTTTTATTTATTTATGTAATATATGCCTATATTATCTAATTAATTGTTTGACGGTATAAATATTCATAATATAAGATTAAGTGTAAAATTTTTTTTTTTTTTTACACGTTCATTACCTAAAACGAGTATATATGGGTTTTATTAGGTTTTTTATATTTCTTAATAAAACATATGATTTTATTTGGTTTTTATACCAATAAATCATACCATATTACTGTCAGTTTTTAGGTATTAATTTGAACAATAATCTTTTTGTCAGCGACGCTATAGCTTTGGGTACTTTCAGGACCCATCTTGAAACACGGACCAAGGAGTCTAGCATGTGCGCAAGTCATTGGGAATAAAATATTTTTTCATCGAAATATTAATAAATTTTATGAAACCCAAAGGCGAAATGAAAGTAAAATAATTTTTTTAAAAAAAATTTTTATTTTTTTTATTATAAATTTGAGGGAGGATATATTTTTATTATGTATTAAATATCGCACTCCCAGGGCATCTTATATTATTCTTATAATTTTTTTATAATTTTTATTATGAATAAAGGTGCACCTAGAGCGTACACGCTGGGACCCGATAGATGGTGAACTATGCCTGGTCAGGACGAAGTCAGGGGAAACCCTGATGGAGGTCCGTAGCGATTCTGACGTGCAAATCGATCGTCGGAACTGGGTATAGGGGCGAAAGACTAATCGAACCATCTAGTAGCTGGTTCCCTCCGAAGTTTCCCTCAGGATAGCTGGCGTTCATCATTCAACGAGTCTCATCCGGTAAAGCGAATGATTAGAGGCCTTGGGGCCGAAACTTCCTCAACCTATTCTCAAACTTTAAATGGATGAGATCTCTAGCTTGCTTAAAATCATATATTGATTTTTTTTTTAATTTTATATATATGTGAAGCTATGAGAATAATATTTTTAATTAAATAATATTTATGGATCAGAATGCCAAGTGGGCCACTTTTGGTAAGCAGAACTGGCGCTGTGGGATGAACCAAACATAGAGTTAAAGCGCCAAAATCGACGCTTATGGGATACCATGAAAGGCGTTGGTTGCTTAAGACAGCAGGACGGTGGCCATGGAAGTCGGAATCCGCTAAGGAGTGTGTAACAACTCACCTGCCGAAGCAACTAGCCCTGAAAATGGATGGCGCTGAAGCGTCGTGCTTATACTCTATCGTCAATTGTTATTATAGATATTTATTATTTTTATAAAAATTTTTAAATATCATGAAAACTTGACGAGTAGGAGGGTCGCGATGGTGTGCGCGGAAGGATTGGCCGTGAGGCTGTCTGGAGCCGCCATCGGTGCAGATCTTGGTGGTAGTAGCAAATACTCCAGCGAGGCCCTGGAGGACTGACGTGGAGAAGGGTTTCGTGTGAACAGCCGTTGCACACGAGTCAGTCGATCCTAAGCCCTAGGTGAAAACCGATGTTAATGTTGATGTGTTTTAATAAATTATATAATTATTTTTATAAATAATTATTATTTAAAATAATAAAATTTTATAAAATAAATAAATAAATAATAAATAATTACATCCATTGGGCGAAAGGGAAACCGGTTCCTATTCCGGTACCCGGCAGCGGAACCGTATATAAGTCGGGCCCTCATTCACATTATATATGTGTATATGAGTGTTCGTCGGGGTAACCCAAAGAGGCCTGGAGACGCCGTCGGAAGATCCAGGAAGAGTTTTCTTTTCTGCATGAGCGTTCGAGTTCCCTGGAATCCTCTAGCAGGGCGATAGGGTTTGGAACGCGAAGAGCACCGCAGTTGCGGCGGTGTCTGGATCATTCCCTCGGACCTTGAAAATCCAGGTGAGGGCCACGTGGAGGTGTCGCGCCGGTTCGTACCCATATCCGCAGCAGGTCTCCAAGGTGAAGAGCCTCTAGTCGATAGAATAATGTAGGTAAGGGAAGTCGGCAAATTAGATCCGTAACTTCGGGATAAGGATTGGCTCTGAGGACCGGGGCGTGTCGGGCTTGATTGGGATGTAGGTTATGGCTAACGTGCCGGGCCTGGGTGAGGTGATACCATATTACCTACTAAATGTTATACATATGTTTTGTAAATTTTATTTATTAAAATAATAAATAATTATAATGTGTGTATTTATGTATTATATAGAACAATTATTGGAAAAATCGATTTTATTTGTAATTATATTTAATTATTGTATGGTACAGTACTGATATATAAAAATCTGATTTTTTATTTTTGTTATTTTATTAATATGTACTCCATAAGAATAATTTATAAATTACATAATTTTCTAAGTAATTAGTTATTATGTGTATAATAAATGAATATTTGGGGATTTAATATATATTTGATAATAATCATTTATGTAAAATGATGGCTAAAGTTTTTATATACAAAGGCTGTATTATTTATATAATAAAACTAAATATGATTTATTTATAATAATTTCATTAAAAGTTTTTTCATTTGTTCGAAAAATACTTTACATATCTATGTAATTATTGAAAATTTTTTAAATTATTATTTACTTGTATGCTATTAATGAATTAGTTTTGGGTATATGTTTTTGTGGATCCGAACTCGGTCCCGTGCCTTGGCCACCTACGGAACTTTCTTGCTGCGAGACTTTACTCAACATATATATCATATAATTTTTATATTTATATTTTTATTTATTTAATTATATTATATTAAAATGAAAAATATATATGCGTAAATGTTCTCTTCGGCCGCCATTTAACGGTTAACTCAGAACTGGCACGGACTAGGAGAATCCGACTGTCTAATTAAAACAAAGCATTGCGATGGCCCCAACGGGTGTTGACGCAATGTGATTTCTGCCCAGTGCTCTGAATGTCAACGTGAAGAAATTCAAGCAAGCGCGGGTAAACGGCGGGAGTAACTATGACTCTCTTAACCTGGCTTAACTCTCTTAACCTGTCTAACGCTGGCGAACCTGATGGTCTCCAGCGTTCGTCGAATAATTTGGAGACCGATGTTGACGACAAAGGCGAGAATAAGGTTTTCAGAGTGCCATGGCCCTTCCAACAAGATTTTTCCTCAGTATGCGAATTTTGCGCTCAAGACGGAAGGGCCCGTTTTCTGCACCTCAGGATCCAGGATTTAGAAAGGCATGTTAACGAATATCACCCTGGATCCACAATATTATATATCTGTGACCACTGTAATAAAGAGTATAAAACAAGAAGAGGTGCGGAAACTCATAGGCCCAAGTGCCCTGGGCCAAGGCAAGTTGCTCACCTGCCATTTGAATGTCCGATATGTCAAAGAGCCTTTTTGACACCCAGGGCACTCACACAACATCAACGTCATGAACACCCGGATGCCCGTAATACAGCTCGGGCGGTTCTGCAAGTCCCTGCGACAAAAAGACCGAGAGCAGGGTCTTGGACTGATGAGGAGATGCGTATTATGAATGAGCTCGAAACACAGTACCCAAACGACAAAAATATTGCAGTACGCATCTCACAGGCTTTGGGTACCAGAACCGCCAAGCAAGTCCGGGATAAACGGGCCTATGAGCGAAGTCAGGCGGTAAAGCGCAACTGCGCTGACAACCCGGAAGTTGATGCCCCACTTCCGGAAGATGACCTGCCGCAAGAAGAAGCGGTGGAAATAGATGACCGGCCATGATTGCCAGTCGAGGTCCCGACAATTGTGGTTACAGTGGAAGAGGATCGGCCACCTGAGCATGCGATCATCGACGATGACTCCAATGTATGGGTAAGGAGTCTGATCGAGGTGGCCCAGGCAATTGAAATAAATGAAGAAGATCCCTTCCATAAAGCTGGCACCTTACTTGACCGCCTAGGCAGCCTTGTCCTCAGTGAGGACCAAAAGTTAAATATGCAAGCCGAGCTGGACTCGGCTTATAATGAAATTATAATTGCGCTAGGCGCCGGCGGTCCTAAGACGCGCGACAAAAGACCTCGCATTAGAGGCAAGGGCAAGAGAGCAAAAAGACGCTATATTTATGCCAAAACACAAGATCTTTACAAGAAAAATCCAGGTCGGCTCGCCAAATGCATCCGCGAAAATGTCTCCCACATCGACTGCAGTTCTATATCCCTCTCTGCGGTCGATGTCAAAGAATATTACAATAAAATTTGGGGCGAGCCATATCCCAGAAATAGTGTGTATCTGGGACAATCAAACGACGAAGGCATAGCTCTCGGCGACTCCCTCCCCCCGATCACAGTAGAAGAAGTGAGGGGTCGCATTGCCCACATAAAGGGAGACTCGGCAGCTGGTATCGATGGTCTAACAAAATCAGATATTAACAAACCGGCTGTCGTAAAAGTCCTGGCCAAATTGTTCAA
>JAPWDM010000092.1:0-165000 GCA_035578155.1 Brachynemurus nebulosus | reverse complement strand
TTATATATTATTATTATTTAACAATGGCTAATACTAATTTAACCTATTAAATAATTATATCTATTATCATTATATGATAAAGCCCTTAAAAGTATTATTAGAAATACTTTTAAGGGCTTTTTAAATAACTAAATATTTAATAATAATTATATATTATTATTATTTAACAATGGCTAATACTAATTTAACCTATTAACTTTTATTTTATGTAGATTAATGTTTTTAACAATAAGTGTTACCAATTTAACCTATTAACTTTTATTTTATGTAGATTAATGTTTTTAACAATAAGTGTTACCAATTTAACCTATTAACTTTTATTTTATGTAGATAATGTTTTTAACAATAAGTGTTACCAATTTAACCTATTAACTTTTATTTTATGTAGATTAATGTTTTTAACAATAAGTGTTACCAATTTAACCTATTAACTTTTATTTTATGTAGATTAATGTTTTTAACAATAAGTGTTACCAATTTAACCTATTAACTTTTATTTTATGTAGATTAATGTTTTTAACAATAAGTGTTACCAATTTAACCTATTAACTTTTATTTTATGTAGATTAATGTTTTTAACAATAAGTGTTACCAATTTAACCTGTTAGCTAATTTTATCTATTATTTATAGATGATAAAAAAAGGAAAACTATTGACAACAACACATGGCGTTCCATAACTGGTCACCCATGAAAGTACTTACCATGCCCGATGTTGCTTAACTTCGGTGATCGAACGAGAACCGGTGTTTTCAACATGGTATGATCGTTGTCTGATTGTGGATACGATATTTGTAAAAATATATAGTTTTATAAGTAATACCAGTAATAATAATGTATAATTCTAATTTCATTTATTAATAAATATTTTTTATTACTGTACTTAAAAGCTTTTTTTTTATTTTATATTTACCTCTAAATATACTTTCCACATCCAATTTATCCTATTAATTATCCATCCAATATATTCTTTATATTCAGAAGTTTTAAATGTTGCATAATAATATAAAAATAATACTTTATATTTCTTAATATATTTGTTAGTGAATAAAGGGTAAATAATATATAATAAAACATTATTTTTAATTTTATAATTTTTATTTTGAAAATAATATCTACATAATTAAAAAACTTTATTATTCAATTTTTATTTATAATATATATTTAAGTTTTTATATTTATATTTATCGTTGCTCAAATTACCTCGTACAAATTTTATTGCCCAAATAACCCCGGTCTACCGTATACAATTTTTATTTATAATATATATTTAAGTTTTTATATTTATATTTATCGTTGCTCAAATTACCTCGTACAAATTTCATTGCCCAAATGACCCCGGTCTACCCTACTGCTCAAATGAATTTTGTTGATTTTCCGGGAAACTATAGGCGCTGGAAAGATTTTAATACCAGTTATGATGAGCGCCAAAATAGCGCGTAATTCCTATATAAGTTTTATCTAATTATCGCCGTTGGTTTAGATTTCGATATTTTCAATTTTTGTCTTTATATGCTGCTCAAATGAATTTTGTTGATTTTCCGGGAAACTATAGGCGCTGGAAAGATTTTAATAGCAGTTATGATGAGCGTGAAAATAGCGCGTAATTCCTATATAAGCTTTATCTAATTAGCGCCGTTGGTTCAGATTTAGATATTTTCAATTTTTGTCTTTATATGCTGCTCAAATGAATTTTTTTGATTTTCCGGGAAACTATAGGCGCTGGAAGGATTTTAATAGCAGTTATGATGAGCGCCAAAATAGCGCGTAGTTCTATATCAGCTTTATCCAATTAGCGCCGTTGGTTCAGATTTAGATATTTTCAATTTTTGTCTTTATATGCTGCTCAAATGAATTTTGTTGATTTTCCGGGAAACTATAGGCGCTGGAAAGATTTTAATAGCAGTTATGATGAGCGCGAAAATAGCGCGTAATTCCTATATAAGCTTTATCTAATTAGCGCCGTTGGTTCAGATTTAGATATTTTCAATTTTTTCTTTATATGCTGCTCAAATGAATTTTTTTTGATTTTCCGGGAAAATATAGGCGCCGGAAAGATTTTAATAGCAGTTTTGATGAGCGCCAAAATAGCGCGTAATTCCTATATAAGCTTTATCTAATTAGCGCCGTTGGTTCAGATTTAGATATTTTCAATTTTTTTCTTTACATGCTGCTCAAATGAATTTTTTTGATTTTCCGGAAACTATAGGCGCCGGAAAGATTTTAATAGCAGTTATGATGAGCGCCAAAATAGCGCGTAATTCCTGTATAAGTTTTATCTAATTATCGCCGTTGGTTTAGATTTCGATATTTTCAATTTTTGTCTTTATATGCTGCTCAAATGAATTTTGTTGATTTTCCGGGAAACTGTAGGCGCTGGAAAGATTTTAATAGCAGTTATGATGAGCGCGAAAATAGCGCGTAATTCCTATATAAGCTTTATCTAATTAGCGCCGTTGGTTCAGATTTAGATATTTTCAATTTTTGTCTTTATATGCTGCTAAAATGAATTTTTTTGATTTTCCGGGAAACTATAGGCGCCGGAAAGATTTTAATTGCAGTTATGATGAGCGCCAAAATAGCGCGTAATTCCTATGTAAGTTTTATCTAATTATCGCCGTTGGTTTTGATTTCGATATTTTCAATTTTTGTCTTTATATACTGCTCAAATGAATTTTGTTGATTTTCCGGGAAACTATAGGCGCCGGAAAGATTTTAATAGCAGTTATGATGAGCGCGAAAATAGCTCGTAATTCCTATATAAGCTTTATCTAATTAGCGCCGTTGGTTCAGATTTAGATATTTTCAATTTTTGTCTTTACATGCTGCTCAAATGAATTTTTTTGATTTTCCGGGAAACTATAGGCGCCGGAAAGATTTTAATATCAGTTATGATGAGCGCCAAAATAGCGGGTAATTCCTATATAAGTTTTATCTAATTATCGCCGTTGGTTACATTTCGATATTTTCAATTTTTTTCTTTATATGCTGCACAAATTAATTTTGTTGATTTTCCGGGAAACTATAGGCGCTGGAAAGATTTTAATAGCAGTTATGATGAGTGCGAAAATAGCGCGTAATTCCTGTATAAGTTTTATCTAATAATCGCCGTTGGTTTCGATTTCGATATTTTCAATTTTTGTCTTTATATGCTGCTCAAATGAATTTTGTTGACTTTCCGGGAAACTATAGGCGCTGGAACGATTTTAATAGCAGTTATGATGAGCGCGAAAATAGCGCGTAATTCCTATATAAGCTTTATCTAATTAGCGCCGTTGGTTCAGATTTCGATATTTCCAATTTTTGTCTTTATATGCTGCTCAAATGAATTTTGTTGATTTTTTGGGAAACTATAGGCGCTGGAAGGATTTTAATAGCAGTTATGCTGAGCGCGAAAATAGCGCGTAATTCCTATATAAGTTTTATCTAATTATCGCCGTTGGTTTAGATTTAGATATTTTCACTTTTTGTCTTTATATGCTGCTCAAATGAATTTTGTTGATTTTCCGGGAAACTATAGGCGCTGGAAGGATTTTAATAGCAGTTATGCTGAGCGCGAAAATAGCGCGTAATTCCTATATAAGCTTTATCTAATTAGCGCGTTGGTTCAGATTTAGATATTTTCAAATTTTGTCTTTATATGCTGCTCAAATGAATTTTTTTGATTTTCCGGGAAACTATAGGCGCCGGAAAGTTTTTAATAGCAGTTATGATGAGCGCCAAAATAGCGCGTAATTCCTATATAAGTCTTATCTAATTATCGCCGTTGGTTTAGATTTCGATATTTTGAAATTTTGTCTTTATATGCTGCTCAAATGAATTTTGTTGATTTTCCGGGAAACTATAGGCGCTGGAAAGATTTTAATAGCAGTTATGATGAGCGCCAAAATAGCGCGTAATTCCTATTTAAGTTTTATCTAATTATCACCGTTGGTTTAGATTTCGATATTTTCAAATTTTGTCTTTATATGCTGCTCAAATGAATTATGTTGATTTTCCGGGAAACTATAGTCGCTGGAAAGATTTTAACAGCAGTTATGATGAGCGCTAAAATAGCGCGTAATTCCTATATAAGTTTTATCTAATTATCGCCGTTGGTTTAGATTTCGATATTTTCAAATTTTGTCTTTATATGCTGCTCAAATGAATTTTGTTGATTTTCCGGGAAACTATAGGCGCTGGAAGGATTTTAATAGCAGTTATGCTGAGCGCGAAAATAGCGCGTAATTCCTAAGTAGTAAGACTATGCCGATTCCAGCACAAATGGGTTTATTGACCCCTAGCCCACTGACCCACATTGTCCCGTTAACCCGCTATATTGACCTAGTCCGATTCGCCACAAGTTTACCCAGTTTTTTGACACCCAATTTTTGCATTTTAGTGAAAGCGAAACTTTTTAATTTGCATACACTGATTAATTTTGAATTTGAAAGAAAGTGAAATTTTTTTTGTAGATGAATGAATTTGTTGTTTATAAAAATGAATAAACTTTTTTTCTGTAACGGCCTTGTGTAGGTTGAACGAACGAATGAATGAACTTTTTTTTGTGTGTCGTTGTAGAACTGGTTTTTGTACAAGTTTTTGATACAACATTGCGTACGTGAAGAATGTGTTGTACACATAACTGTTTGTCTCGTTTTGGATATCTGAAATTGAATAGGACAAGAAAAAATAAAAAAAAGATGTTTATAGTAAAAAATGATTTATTTATATACTTATTAATATACTTAATACATTTATATCTCTAAACTAAAATTATATAAAATATACATATAAAAGAATGATTTGAAAAAAGTGCACATTTTTCTTTCTATGTTATGTTTCTTATTCACTAAAATTAAACAAATTTTTTTTTGTCTTTACGATTGTACATATAATATATTGTTATTACTAACATTGTATACACATATTTATGAAAAAAAATCTTATATTAAAACTTTCACATTACTCGTTAACACTGAATATTCAACTAATCTTTCGTGAATAATAAGACAGTATGCGGTAGTTTTTTCTGCCGGCGCTTCTTTAAATGTGAATTCTAATCGCAAATCAACTGGACCAGTTTTTAATGAATCATTTTGTCGACTAGCGTCAAATACCACAATGGGGGCTTTTGTACGAAATTCGTTGTATGTTAGCATCGGCTCCGAACGTCGTTGATAATATGCGTTTTGGAAATTTGTATACATATCATATAATTGTGCATATTTCATTCGATCAAAATCGGTTGAAATGTCATCATATGGATATACTTCAGAATTTAAAAACAGTTTTGCTTTAATTAATTTACAGTGGTCAAAATGACTAACCACACCAGTTGCAATATCTCTACGATTTGTCTGAAAAGCTAGTATTACAAATCTAGGCTTTTCTAATTGGCTCGATGTCTTTACTGTCCATGAGTGATCTGTTGCTTTTGGCAAAGATGGATATTCATGTAGTTCCCAACAACGAAAAGGTACCGTAATCATTTTATTAGTATTAATAATCTTCATGAGATGTAATTTTTGTTTATCAGAAACTGAAATGTGAGGCACTCTCCACTGAATTTTTAAAATTTTTACTTTAACATCTCTTCCATCTTTTTTTTTGGTATAACAATTTGTATCATCTCTTGAACGAATTAAAACTAGTTCATGTCTTGAATTTATCATAATTTTTTTATAATCTTCACAAAATCCAAAAATCATTTTTAGTGGTATAGATATTTGATAACTATAACTCCAATCTACTATTTGAAGTTCTTCACCTCCAGTCCACCCAGCAACAGCCAAAGATTTGCTTTCATTTCTGTTGTAGGAAATATAATTTTTAAGAGACGTACTAATAACAGGACATCTACATTTATCTATTTCTGTAGCATTCAGTTCATAACGAATTTCATCAAAAAGACTAACACCAAAGTTTCCACTAAGAACACAGTCTTTTGACTCGGCTGCTTTACTTTCATCCTCTTTTAAAACGACTTGAGCTTCAATATGGATATAGCTTTTAGATGGCAAAACATTAATATCGACCTGGTGAATAGGAATACGAATCTCGTCTCCGTACGAAAAGGAGTTCACATAAGGATTGTAAGAGTGTATTTCATTACGTGTTACACTGTCATCAAACAGTGGTTTTTCATCGATATTAAGAATATCCATAATTATGTTTCTTTAATTTTGAATCCTAATGATTTTAAAAATTCTCTATTTTCTTTGCTAAGCACACTTCTCTTCTTATTTACTTTCTTAGAAACACTGAGCGACTGTTGTTTTGGTTGTTTCTTTTTATACAATAGTTTTGCATCTGAACTTAAAATTAACATTTTCAACCTCTCTTATTGATGTGAATTCTTAATGTAATCTCTTCACCATTAAAATTTACTAAATTATCGTAGTGATAGTCACAATTATTTCATCAATGTATTTTCTATTCATAGGAAAATATATTATGTTTTTTGGTGTTTCAATAATTTTATAACCAATTTTCACATCAGGGTAGAAAGAATATAAATGATGTGTTGTATTATTGTTTAAATAAGCTCCTTTTACCAAATTACAATTCACAAAAATAGCATTAATTGCTTGTATGCGAACAATTTCATCAGATGTATACTTTTTATTTGCTTCTAAGACGTTTGTTTTTGTAAAACCGAGTAATTTTCCAAACGATTCCTTTTCCGTAAACGTAATTTTCTCTGAACAATGAATTTCACTCTTTAAAGTCCATGTATTCACTTTTAAACTGAAGAATGGTTTTGGTTTTTGTGGTTTTTTATCTCCCTTTTTAGGTGCAGGTGGTGGAGGAAAAAGTTTGTTGAATTGTTTTAAAATTTCATCTTCAATTTCAACAACTTCGTAACATCCAGTTGGTAATGTAATTGTTTTATTACCTATGGTTATCTTATTACGATGCGTATCAATATTCGGTATTGAGTTGTATGAGAAAAATTCAATAAGCCCAATTTCATAGACCCCATTTGAACAATCTATCGGTGGGAAAAAATGTGCTTCCAATTTTGATGTATTACCGCTTAGTGCTATGCTATATGACATTTTTGATTTAAATATTTTTCGTAACAATAACACAGAAATATTAAACACAAATGGCCACAAATAACTTCATTAATTTTTTGATGAGTGTAATCGTTGTATAGAATGTTTTTACCAAGATATTTTATAAGTTCTTTCGGAGGGGGTAGTCCAAAAGAATCGTAATACAACTTTTTTTCTCCCTTTTTAAAATACGACACCCAATGAGATCCAGGCAAATTAGATGTTTGTAGGTTAATGATACCACTTTCAATTTTCCATGGTTTATGTGGTAGTTCATCTCTCATAAATACCCCCCTGAAGTATGGGATATTCCTCGCATAATAAATCAACTCTCTATTTGTTAAAGCCTTTTTAGGTAAAATATTTAAAAAACGATTTTTATGATTTTTTATAAATGTATCAAAATACTGTTGTTGTCAATACACATTTCTTTTATTATTTCCTAGTGTGTGTGGATTTAAGTATAACCCCTATCCCTTTTTATATGGCTTAAAAACAATTGCTTTTCCTTGTTTCAAATTTAATTCAACTTCTTTATTATGACGTTTATTTTCTTCTAAAAATTCACGAGCTTTTTTAGCATCACTAATCGTTTTGGCGATACTGCTAACACCACCTGCTAAACTACCAACAGCGGAAAGCCCAGCAAGAAGAGGTATTAAAAATGGTAACGCTCCACCAATTTTTTTAGGAACCGGTAACACTCTTGGTATTGAAATATTTCTTTTTCCATATTTATGTACACTTCTTTTAGCTGCCAACAACGCATTTTTTATAATTTGATTAATATTTTTTGCATTTTTTTCTCTTAATGCTTTGCGAGACGATTGTATTATTTTACTTAGCGGAATTTTCTTTTTTGTTTTCACTTTCAGTTTCCCACCCATCTTTGTTTTAGCCTTCATAATGTTTGTCACAAACCAAGCTGCTGATTTTTCACCCAAGCTGGCGTCTTTTGATTTAACGCGTTCCCAAGCTTTTTCAATTAAACGTTTGTCGGCTTCCCTCCTTTCAAGTGAATCAGATGTTTTAGAATAAGCAATATCGTGTTCGAGACACGCTTTGTCTAGTTGATTTATTGGAATATCACCTTGATTTAAACGTTTCTGTAATTTTGTTCCTGGTCCACAAAACTTGTAAAATGGTAAATGAATCTCCACTGGTAATTTATCAATTAGTGTATTGAGTAAACCTTTTCCTTGAATATCTTTTAATCGACTGATTGTTTTTTTTGTTTGCTTGTTCATTTTTTACAAAAAAACTTAAATTTTTTAGTTTTACATATATGACAATTTTTTTTCAATGGTAAAGGTCCGTCACAATGATCCGACCACGTTGGTAAATTGTAGTGTTCGAAACAGTGTTGTTCTTCAATTCGTTGTTTCTTCGCAAATAAATAGTAAAACACTCGTAGACACATTCTTAAAAGTAAATAAACGAATAAATACTCGAGTAGACTTGTTCTGTCTCAGTATATTGTAAAAATGAAATTTGTAAAACAACCCGTGAGTTTAAAAGTAAATGAACGTATAAATACTCGTGTAGACTTGTTCTGTCTCAGTGTATTGTAAAAATGAAATTTGTAAAACAGCCCGTCAGTTTAAAAGTGAATAACAACGACAATAAACTTTCTACAATTAATAATAAAAATTACCAACGACATAGTAAACTTTTTCCTAATACAGTAAGATGTATTATTGCTGCTCCATCTGGGGGTGGTAAAACGAATTTGATTTTATCATTGTTGGAAAGCAAGAATGGTTTATCGTTTGAAAATTTATACATATATTCAAAAACTTTACACCAACCAAAATATATGTGGTTAGCCGAGGTTTTGAAAAATATAGATGGTATTGGATTTTACACGTTTACGGAAAATGATGAAGTGATTAAGCCGAATCAAGTTAAACCTAATTCAATTGTTATATTTGACGATATTTCATGTTCTGATCAAAGTAATGTAAAATTATTTTTTTCTTATTCCCGACATTTTTTAACAGATGTCATATATGCATGTCAAAGTTATTCAGCAGCCAGTAAACATCTATTACGAGACAATGCAAATGTTGTAATATTATTCAAATCAGATTATCGAAATACTTTTAATGCATATAGAGATCACGCGTTTTCGGATATGCCCTTTGAAAAATTTTCAGAAATGTGCAACAAGATTTGGGAAAATAATCCATATGGTTTTTTGTCAATATTCAAAGAATGTGGACTTAATGATGGACGTTATCGTAGAGGAATCGATGAATATATAATATTGTAAAATTTGTAATATTACTTCAAACAGAGATCAGATCTTTAAGAATACACTTAAAAAATTTTCAATCTACTCCAGAATTATGGATAAAGAATCAGTAAAAATTAAAAGAAAAATTATTGAAACCAGCAATGCTATTCGAAATAAATATTTAAACATAAAACGAGGTCGTTTAGAAATGGAAAAAAATCTTAAAGATTTGTACAAACCGCTTACAGAAGATTTACAAAAGATTGGTGTTAGGAAAGTGGATATTGAAGATGATAGTGAAAAAAGCAAGAATGGAAAACTTAAATTAGAAAAAAGTGAAGATGAAGCAGAAAGTAGTTTTAATGAGTCTTTTGTAACACCTAGAAAAGATTTAGATGATAAAGATACATTATTATCACCACAAAGTTCGAGCAAAACTATTGAATCACCTCAGAATGTCAGTTATGGTAAACTTTCTAGAAAGTACATGAAGAGTGTGTTATCAAGGAAAGGTCACGACAAAGGAGATTTGGGAATAAGATTTGATCAAAATGAATGGAAAATTGGTAAAGAAAAAGTATTTTTTGATTCAGATGATAATTTAACTATTAAAGATAATGTATATAAAGGAACACCCGGTTTATACGAACTATTATTTAAAAAAGTACCAAAAAGATACACTCAAAATGATTTAATAACTTACAAACAAATTCTTGAAGATACAAAAGCAACAGATGATTTGAATATGAATACTTTTAAATACAAAAATATTTTTCGCAAGTTGTTTGCCAGTCAAAAAGGAAGTGGGATGTCTGATTTAGCTTTTAAGCGGCTGCATAAAACCAATTTTATTTATTACGATAATGTTAACGATCTTGTAAGTCGCCTAAAATTACTTTTTTTCGCTAGAGAAGCGGGAAATTCATTTTCGGAAAATCAATTTCATGAAATAGTCCAACAATTACGTGAGTTAGATATAATTGAATAAAAAAAGTAAATAATATGGACCCGAGAGAAGTTTTATTTAAGAAAGGAAAAGTGCTTATTATTGTTGTAATCAGCGTGTGTGTATTGATTGGAATAAGTACATGTTTAATAAACTGGGAGTGTCAAGACACGTTGACCCAAATTGATGATGAGTTTAATAAAAATCTTTCAAGAAAAATTGACGAAAATTTCAACAGAACTGTTTTATTTTTATTACAAAGTTTTCAAAATGATAATGTTGATTACGTAATTACAAAAATGTCAGAAATGGATGCAAAAATTCAAAAAATAACAAATTTAACTAGTGTATTAATTAACCAAAAAACAGAAAATCTAATAAAACTAATGAACAATATTTCTAAAAGTATAAAGTTGAAAATTGACAATGAAAAAGAGTATATAATAAAGTTGTTGCAGTCTAATGTAAATTATCTAAGTGGAGAAATTAAAAAGAACACACATCAAAGTAATCATGAGCAAAATAGACATCGTGAATGAATTACATAAACCAGCTAGAAGAAAATTTAAACGACGTAGAGTAAAAATGGTTGGAATAGATGAACAATGGCAAGCTGATCTTTGTGATATGTCACAATTTGCAAAATATAATAAGCAATATAAGTTCATTTTAACTGTCATCGACAATTTTTCGAAACAAGCGTGGTGTGTCTTAAGTAATTAAATGTGCAACAAGATAAAGACCAAAAGGGGAGAAGAAGTAGCGAAAGCTATGGAATCAATTTTTAAGCTTAATCGAAGCCCGGCCCTGATTCAAACAGACAAAGGCTCAGAATTTGTAAATCCTCATTTTAAACGCTTAATGGAAAAATATGGTATTAAACACTTTTCAACTTACTCAAATTTAAAAGCAAGTATAGTCGAAAGATTTAACAGAACTTTAAAAAACTTGATTTGGAAACAATTCAGCATCCGCTCTTCTTACAAATGGATTGATATACTCGATGAATTGGTGAAACAATATAATAATACTTACCATAACACTATTAAGATGAAACCAGCTGAAGTCAATTCAAAGAAAATCGAAGAGCAGTTACGACATACCGTTTATAATTACAATCAGTATCAAAATAAAAAACAACCAAGATTCAAAAAAAATGATCATGTTCGTATTAGTAAATTTAAAACTACTTTTGAAAAAGGTTATACATTCAACTGGACTCCTGAAATTTTTAAAATTTCTCAAGTACACAAAACTGATCCAGTCACATATTCGTTAATAGACTATGAAAATAAACCTATAGAAGGCAAATTCTACGATTTCGAGTTGCAAAAAACCAAGAACCCGTCTTTATATCTAATTTCCAAAATTATTAAAAGAAAGGGTGATTCAGCACTGGTGAAATGGTTGGGTTTCAAAAATCCTACTTGGATTAAACAAGATGACATACTATAGTTAAATGTAATAAAAAATTATATGTATTTTTTTTTTTTAATAAAGAAAGTAAAAATAAAACAAGACTTTTTTTTATTTTCCAGTTTTATTAAATCAAATATTTACAATAAAATTATAAATAAATGTTACAAGTGTTTCTTAAAATCGACTGAAGAAAAACGCTCATTTGTTTTTTTTTCAGTCTCACAATAGTGTTTTATAAAATTACAACTTAAAGTAATTAAAATTAGTATTTAAAGTAATGCTTCAACATAGACAATGTTTTGTTCCTGAATATACACAATTTCATTGCGCTGACAAGTGGTCCCCATATTATAAGAGGATTTTTTTGGGGTAATAAACCCCACTTTATAAAACCCTCCTTTATCAAACCCTTAAATTTTATACCAAATTTTTATGTAAGTATATATATGTACAAGTACTTATCTAACATAGTTACAAACAATGACCTGTGTATTTTACAAGAGTGTAGTATTACAATATTAAATAGTAATTATTGTTGTAATGTGTCTTTATGAAACCATGCTAAAGTAGTCATTTGTCCGTTTATCAATACACGTTTATCATCTTCGGCTGACAAAACTTTTTTATTAACTTTTATTGTAAAAATATTATGATACTTTGATCGTATTAAAGTCATTTCTCTGTACAATATATTATTGTAAAATAAAGTATTTAAATAATCATCAAACGTAATTTTCGATAAACAAGATTTTGAAACACCTTTAGCACGTTTATCTACAATATCATCTAACGTAATATATGAATACATTTTTGGTCTCAAACCACAATAACAAGTTATTATTTTTCCACTTAATTCGTCTTTTAATAAACCAAATTTCTTTTTATTGACTTTCGGAATTCCAAATATATTATTATCATCATAACCTGATGTATCAAAATAATTCAAATTGTTTTTCATAACTTGATATGGATTTATATTTTCCAGTCCAATTAATAGGGAATCTGTGTCACTGTAAAGGAGTTTAACTTTATTTTCAAAAATATTCTTAAAAACATCATAATATAAATAGTACATATGATACTTTGATAACTCTAAAATTGTCCATCCCACGTATATTGGTCTATTATAAAATATTTCGTCTCGAGTTTGTTCAATTAATACTAAATTTTCTGCTAAAATAGTGAATTTTTTACACCGTGGACTACAAATCATTTTCCTAGCACCATATCTTCCATCCCATTTACAACAAAGTTTATTATTACACCGTTTTCGTAATGATTCTATAGATTTTCCAAATATAGCATTTAAAATAAATTTAAAAAAATTTGATTCAAATTTTGTTTTAGATTGTCCTCTCAACTTTGCATTTAATTCAATATAAGCTCTGAGCCAAAAGGAGTGTTTGAATCTTAAAACCCTATGTATTCGTTCTAAAACTAATCCGTGTCTTAAACATTGTTTTAAATTTCTTATGTGTGTTATATAATTTTGTTTACGTTTAAAGGAACCGATAAGTTTAGGTATATGTGACTTTGATGAAGGAGGTACAAACTTTTCCGGACAAAATGGAAAGTCGTTATGCTCGTCGTGTAAATATTCCGGGTAAAGCAAATCAACTTCGAGAACATACCCAAAATTCGGATCTAGTTCATCAATTTTATCTAAATCAAAATTTTCTACATCTAACCATTCAAAACCTCCATATGGCAATGGAAAATTTGACATGGTAAAACCATAGAGACTATTAGCATCATAATACATAATATATTGTTCCTGTTTAGTTTCATCATAAAGATTACCCATATACGGATTATTAGCTTCAAAAAATCTTGTAGAAACAAAACAATTCCCGCCCCTTATGGAAGTTTCAAAAAAGTTTAATATGTCTATGTCTGTAATAAGTTCAAGTTCCACATCTGTAAATTTTAGCATTGCATCAAAACTAAATCCCGGAAGGGAAAACGAATGACAAACGTCCAATTTATACGTGTTATAACAAAGTTCTCGAAAATTTTCAAATATATCAGCCATAAGCAAAACATCCGTTTTTAAATATAATTCTGTATATTCACCTAAATTTTTTATATTAAAATGTTGCCATACAGTCTGTGCATGTATATAATCTTCATCTGTAATTTCTTCATCTTTTATATCATTAAAAAAACAATGTTTTGGTGGAAGCTGTGTTTCTTCTAATTTTTCAATACTATCTACATATGAATACGGGTATAGACCCTTCCTAATTAACAAGTTAAAATCCTCTTGTTGAGAAAAATGTTGTTTTAAAATTGTAAATTGATGAGGTTCTAATGTTTTAGCAAGTTCATCTAAAGACGAATTCAAAAATTTATAAGAATCTAAAAATCGTACATAAACACTACCAATTTTTTTTTGTATTGCTATATACTTTTGCGAATTAATTGGAATGGCATATATGTTCTCGCTCGAAAAGTTAAGCTCCTTCAAGAATAAATGAAAATCATATCCGCTACCGTTATGAAAAAAAACTGGTATAAATCTCGACACCTGGAGTGCAAGATTACAATCTCTGTGACTAGCTCCCCTAAAATTTGGATTACCGGAACAGTCAAGTCTATTGTGATCGCGACATTTTACATCACCCTCTAAGAATGGCTTGTCACATATCCAACAGGTATTTGCATTTTGAAAATCAATTTCATTTTGTTCCGACATTACAATAGGTGCATTTGTTTCTAAAAATTGTTCAACACATTGAGCTAGTTCATAAATTTTTTTTATAAAATGTTTACCTGCCATTGGTCCTATATAACTGTGGTAAAAATTAAGATTTGGATTAAAATGACAAACAACTTGCATACCTATTGCATATGGTACATGGTATTCAACTCGTTCCTCATATGGTGCATTAGGATTTGGTTTGCATGTGCTAATTTTTTGCGTTAAACATTCAAAGTCGGCCATTACAATAACTGGTAGCTTGAGTATGTGCTTAATATTTTTAAATTTTAGAATATTTTTACCTTTTTCAGGTAAAACTGTTTTAACTGCATCTACGAGTTTACACTTTTCTAAATGACTGTTTAATGATGTGTTAGAAGTGAAATAATTTAAACATCTTTCACATATGTACTGTTTATGACCATTCTGTGACAATTGTGAACCACACAAACGTGCTAGGTTCTTAATTAAACAATAATGAAAATTATTTTTATCAGAAATTAATAATAAGTTAACATGTATATTTTTTCTGTTTTTTGTAAAATAGATAGGTCCACAAATACGTGAATTTTCGTTAAGAGTGTAAACATTGACAGACACTGGATTTTTTGATTCAAAAGTTGCTATGTCTTTAAAAGTTACTGGAAATGAAATGTTTTCCAAATTAAAAATTTCTCTAAAATTTTTCGGGTAATTTGAAACCCGATTTGGATTCCTTTTTTGAGGATAAATATGAGCTAATATTGACCAAATGAAACAATATTCGTCATTATTTTTTACATTTATTACAGAATTTGTTCTAAGAATTTTCTTTGGTAAGGGGATATATGTTCCTCCATTTAATGGGTCATTTTTAGCCAAATTTAATTGTAAATATAAAATTCTATTTAAAGTTTTTCCACTTTCCCGTCTTTCAAATTCATCCATTTTTGTAAGTATACCTTGTAAATGTTCTTCATATACAATTGAAAGATCGTCAAATAAATTTAAAGTAGTTAATTTATTTTGAAAATAAAAATCGTCAAGTATTTCTCCTTGATTTTTTAAAAGTTTATATTCACAGCATAGGGTAAAATTTATTTTTACAGATTTGTATTTGTTAATATATTCATTGTATTTTGCCTGAATTAACGGAAAACACTTTTCAAAAAATTGACTTACTGTTTTTATCCCTTGAGTATTTAAAATTTTCCCAACAAAAATTCGGTTATTGAAGGTTTTGGTGACTTGTGACCAGCATAGAGGAGCTGTTGATGTACTCGGTTCGGAAATTGTGTGTGTTGTTTCTCCATGTAACGCATTTGATGGTCCAGGTAAATTGTTTGTTGATTGTTCTGTTTGAATAGACGTGGAGTCTGAAAATAATATAAATTAGTAAAACATTCTTTATTAAAGAGACTATTGTTTCTTACCAGTAGTTTGCTCCCATCTACGTTTAACTGCTTTCTTCATTGTATACGATCCAAATACGACTGAAGATTAAAGGAATGATTGTTTCTTCCAATTCCAGAAGGTCCAGGAAGGATTTCCAAATTTTCTAGTGTCTCCTCAGGTAGTATTGGCACTTCTAGCTGAATTGAAGGTGAAACTAAGAATAAATATAAAATAATTAAAATTTTAAAAAAGAAAAAATCAATTTTTCTTACCTTCGTTTTGTTCCAAATCGACAATTTCTATTATATCTTGACTTTGATATATTTCACTGTTATTATTTTCAAATATATGGTAAGGTGATCTATTTGGTGATATATTGAAATATGTTTCCTGTGAATCGATACTAACGTCTGATTCACTGCCGTCATCAGAAATAATTATGGTTTCTCTATTATAAATATTTTTTGGTGAATAATCAAAATAAGAAATAATTTTACAATTTCTATATAAATGATGTTCGCGCACATGTTTTTTTACTTCCTCGGATGGTTTAAACTCAGTTTCTAATATATTACGGATTTCATTATTACGTGAAGGGTATAAATTTTTTTGAAAATCTGTGTGTAAAACAAATTTTTTCCATACATATTTTATATCTATCTCTGGTGAATCTTTTTCAATAATTTTTATATAATCATTTGTTTCTAAACCGTTAACTAAACAAAACATTGCGTCTTTAATAAATTCTGGAGTAGAGTATCTAATTTCTGGGTAATCTTTTTTAAAATATAATAAATAATCAAATTTAACAGAGTGATCTTTTGCATAAGGGTAAATGCTTTTTGTAAACTTGCAAAAATTATAATTGTCGCTATTTTTGGTGTTTCTATATTTATTATATAAATAATTATTAAAAATTTTAAGTAAAGAAAGCTTCACATCTTCACACAGACACATTTTTCTCGGAATACATTCTTTAAAAATTTCTAAATTTGATAATTCATCATCTATTATTTCATTTTCCCAATCCATTTATAAAACCCTATACAAGTATAACCTATTTAAACAAGTACAAGCCTATTTAAATAATCAAAATAGATGTATATAAACTAACCCTACGTATAATTTAAGAAATTAAGTTACCTTAAAAAATTATAAACACAGTAATAATATAAAAAATTATAACAGCAGTGAACCACCGATAGCACAAAACACACAAAAAATTATATTTCACTAAGAAAGACTTGATCAAAATTTTATAAATATGGTTGAAAGCAGTATCTGTAATCATATATATACACTTAAAATTGAAAAAATGGAGACTTAAAATCGAAATAGTGGAGGCATACACAATCTAATTTTAAAACAAGTTAACTTGACCCAATTTTTAAAAAAATTTCTCTTCCATATAAAGTTAGAATTTATTAAAAAATGTTGTCTTTTTTACCTTGATAAGTTTATTTGAGAATATTAACCCGTCTGGTTTTTTAACTTTCAAATAACCCACATTACAATAATAAAAAAGCATACAAGCGACTTTTAAATGTTTAACTATCATCTTCTTACGTGTGGGAATTGATTCAAAAACTTATATCAAATGTTACATCATTCCATTTAAAACATGTTTTGGAAATAAAAAAAATTATCTTCTTAATATTCATTTTATTAAAATATCACCTTGAAAAAGTTTATTTCAGTTTATTAACACTATACAGTGGAAACTCGATATTTCGTCACTTGATATTTCGTTATATTCTTTACTTCTAAAAAAGTTCGTAGTGACGTTGTTTTTCTAATTAACTTTTTAAAAACTAAATATAAATAAATATGGAATGTATCCTAACTAGTTGTACAAATTCCGTTAAACAAAAAAATACTCAAAATAAAGGGATGGCTTTCGTTAAATAAGTAAAAATATTTTATTAATTTTTCGATATCTATTTTCGATAATTAGAGTTCGATAATATATTATATAAATTTAGAATGAGTAAAATTCGTCTATTAATAATCCACCCGAACATGAGAAGTTATCGGACGCCTACTGTATAAATTTAGATATTATACATAAATTTAAAAACTCTCATTAAAATAAAACGTAGGTTGTAAAAAAGGAATAAAAATCTTCTTAAAATTACATAACCAATTTCAAAAAAAATAATTGACATTAAATTTTATTAACATAAGAATATTAAAATCTTTTAAACTGAGAATATAAAAAAATAATTGGTTTTATGACAATAATTTATTATGGAAAGTGTTCAGTAGGTTTACAATTTAAATGAATATAGTACTCGTGTGATGTGTTTTTATTGGTATTTCTATAAGAGTTTATTTTAAACTTTCTAGTTTTTTTAGGTCAGGTGACATTGAACTACACGTGTATATGATTTAACAAAGAATATCATTACCACGGATTTTTATTTAAAAATATAAAAACGCTATTAAGAAGTGACATTAATTTATAACCAGGCTTAAAAATGAGTGGATTAAAATAATTTAATACATGTACATTGAAAATAAACGATTTTTTCTTCTTACGTAAAGGCCAAGGTCAGACGTTGGCTTATTGCTTAATATTGGAAAGGAAACATTTTCCTGGAGAAATTTTCATATATAAATGTTCGCCGAAATCAGTTTTATTTTCAAACATACCAAGAAATACAAAACAATGGCAGAAGCGTTTATTAATCTTAATAAAACAGATGATAATGTTACACCAAGCAAAAATAGAATAAAATCAACTACGACAAATTTTAAGCTTATTTTAAGTTCAACATACTTTCTTAATTTAAGTCAAACTAAATCAATCGAAGTTGGTGTGCTTGCAAGTGAAGAATTTCGTGTAATTATAAAACTAAGTGGTGGAAACAACTGTCAAACTATTTACTTGGAAAAGGCACAGTTCGACAAAATTTTCGATTTTCGTGAGAAGATTAATGATTATTTTTACACAGACTCCCCGCAGGATTTTTGTGAAAATTTAAGTGATGTAACCGTTTTAAAAAGTGAAATTTTTGGAAAAAATGTAAAAGTGATTAAAATTTTTAATAAAACGAATTGTATTATGTTTGCGATGAAAACATTTCAAGAAATGGAACGGTTAAAGGGTGTAATAGATACGCAAGTGTTAAAACTGAATAGTTTGTACATATACAATTACTACAAAAGTCTCCTGGAATTTCTTAAAAATAATCACTACAACAACTTGTGTACAATAAAATTACTTGAGAATTTTGCACAGACTGAAAGCAACATGAATTTTAAACTATTTATTTTAGAAATGATTCATTATTATCCTTTAATGATTATTAACAATTATTATTAAATATTAACGTAATTGTAAAACTTAAAGTCATTTTTTACTGTATTAAAAAAATTTATAATTAATACATATTATATGTGCTTAATTGCCATTTTGTTGTAATAACAAACCTTTTTACAATAAATAATAATACAATTTGCGTATTTTGTTGATTTTTTTAGCAACCATCCCTCCCTAAAGAAAAAATTATATATAAGATGAGTATGTGAACTTTTTATTAGTTGTTCAATTTTTACTAAGCTTTGTTAAAATTACAATGGAACAGTTAATAAAAAACAAATTTGACGAATTCAAGTTTGATGTTGAAAGAATTATTGAAAATCGTATAAAAAGTAATTTAACATCATTCGAAAAGAAGTTAAGTTATGAATTTCGTGATTTGTTAACAAACAGATTACAGATTTTAGAGGATCAATTTGCTAAGCTGAAGAGTGATTCGATTTATAGAGTTGAAGAATACGAAAAAAGAGTCTATGATTACATCGCAAATCAAATAATTAAAATAAGATCTGATTTACAAAACAACATTGATCAAAGTGTTAGTCGTATTAATGGTGAAATTACAAGGTTGGAAACAATTTGTGTAACTCAAAATCAACGAGAATTTCAAGCCATTTCTTCCCTTCCTTTGGAAAAGCAAAGAGAGTTTATAGCAAAATTAATTGAAGATAAAATAAGTAATTTAAGAAAAGCAAACGAAGAAAATGTTTCCCAATGGCGGAAACAGTTTGAGGAATTGTTAAACGATTTTTCAGAAGAATTTAAAGGTTTTAAACATCATATGAGATTAATCTTAAGAGACTCGATAGCAGAGAGTAAGACCAGTTACTTTCAAGTGATTGATGAAAACTTTACAAATTCCTTGGCAGAATTAAAAAATCGTATTGACAGTGCTAAACGAGAACTATTAGTACTTAAAAAAGTAAGTCAATCAGAAAATTAATAGTTGAAATTGGAAAGTGTTAGAATAAACATCATGCTGCCAGATTATTTAACTAATGCAGAAAATTCTGCTAATCAGAAAACAATTGGGCAAGAGCTTGATATGATTTTTACTCGAGAAAATTTCAAATTATTTCAACCATTGGTGGAGTTTATGTTTAATTTCAAACAAGAAGTTTTGGATAAAAAACGGTATTTCATTGATGATAATTTTGTCTCATTTGGTCGAGAATTCAATAAAGAAATAAAAAAAGAGAGCGAAGAATTACTCTTCGATATATTAAAACAGTGTAAAGAAAAACTTAACCTCTTAGAAGAAACCGTATTGGGTGACCTAAATAAAATTAAAACAGAGAAGTGAGGGTATTTGAAATTATATATAAACAACTTAAATACAGGCTTTGACACGATAACGTTGATTGTTTTTTTTAAAGAGACAACTAACGTAAATTTTTAATTTTTTTTTTGTGAAAAGTTTAAAATTTTAAAAATGAACAATTTGAACGAATCAGTTTTTGTGGATGTGCAGGGGTTCCGAGGACGAGAGGGCGAATTTATATTGAAAGAATTTGCCATGGTGAAAGATCAGTCTATTCTTCATTTTATATTGAAACCACCGTACGACTTCGAGATCCTAGCAAGCAAACACAAAATTACAAACGCCTGGTTAACAAGGAATTACCACAGTCTATATTGGACTCAGGGTTATGTGGAGTACGAAGAGGGGATTAACATGATCCAAAAAATTATGGACGACAACCTTGGTTTGGGAGATATAGTGATTTCAAAAGGTGATGAAAAGTGTAAATGGCTGCAAAACATGTTCAAATGTGACACTCTTAATATTGAAAGTTTACCCAATATAAAACTGATTGAAAATGATGAAAACACTTGTATTTTTCATAGCCATTGTTTTAATAAAAAATGTGCAATAAAACACGTGAAAATATTTCAAAGAACAATAAAAGAGTTATTTAGTTAAGTTTATTTAGTTAAGTTTATTTATTTTATATATATTATATTTTCATTTTTTTTCATATATTTGTAACTTTCATTTTTGTATATATTTTAATGTAATTATAATTTGAGAATAAGTTAATGAAATTTAGTAAGTAATTTTTTTAAGTAAACATAAAAGTACAATTTTTTAGTGTATAAATTTTTAATAAGTATATAAATAAATCAGTTTTTTTAATATAAACATCTTTTTTTTATTTATTTACATTTCAGGTCAAAGACATACGCATAATACAGTTATGTGTACAACACATTCTTCACGTACGCAATGTTGTATCAAAAACTTGTACAAAAACCAGTTCTACAACGACACACAAAAAAAAGTTCATTCATTCGTTCGTTCAACCTACACAAGGCCGTTACAGAAAAAAAGTTTATTCATTTTTATAAACAACAAATTCATTCATCTACAAAAAAAATTTCACTTTCTTTCAAATTCAAAATTAATCAGTGTATGCAAATTAAAAAGTTTCGCTTTCACTAAAATGCAAAAATTGGGTGTCAAAAAACTGGGTAAACTTGTGGCGAATCGGACTAGGTCAATATAGCGGGTTAACGGGACAATGTGGGTCAGTGGGCTAGGGGTCAATAAACCCATTTGTGCTGGAATCGGCATAGTCTTACTACTTTCCTATATAAGCTTTGTCTAATTAGCGCCGTTGGTTCAGATTTAGATATTTTCAATTTTTGTCTTTATATGCTGCTCAAATGAATTTTTTTGATTTTCCGGGAAAATATAGACGCCGGAAAGTTTTTAATAGCAGTTATGATGAGCGCCAAAATAGCGCGCAATTCCTATATAAGTTCTATCTAATTATCGCCGGTGGTTTAGTTTTCGATATTATCAAATTTTGCCTTTATATGCTGCTCAAATTAATTTTGTTGATTTTCCGGGAAACTATAGGCGCTGGAAAGATTTTAATAGCAGTTATGATGAGCGCGAAAATAGCGCGTAATTCCTATATATACTTTATCTAATTAGCGCCGTTGGTTCATATTTAGATATTTTCAATTTTTGTCTTTATATGCTACTCAAATGAATTTTGTTGATTTTCCGGGAAACTATAGGCGCCGGAAAGTTTTTAATAGCAGTTATGAAGAGCGCCAAAATAGCGCGTAATTCCTATATAAGTTTTATCTAATTATCGCCGTTGGTTTAGATTTCGATATTTTCAAATTTTGTCTTTATATGCTGCTCAAATGAATTTTGTCGATTTTCCGGGAAACTATAGGCGCTGGAAGGATTTTAATAGCAGTTATGCTGAGCGCGAAAATAGCGCGTAATTCCTATATAAGCTTTATCTAATTAGCGCCGTAGGTTCAGATTTAGATATTTTCAATTTTTGTCTTTATATGCTGCTCAAATGAATTTTTTTGATTCTCCGAAAAACTATAGGCGCCGGAAAGTTTTTAATAGCAGTTATGATGAGCGCCAAAATAGCGCGTAATTCCTATATAAGTTTTATCTAATTATCGCCATTGGTTTAGATTTCGATATTTTCAAATTTTGTCTTTATATGCTGCTCAAATGAATTTTGATGATTTTCCGGGAAACTATAGGCGCCGGAAAGTTTTTAATAGCAGTTATGATGAGCGCCAAAATAGCGCGTAATTCCTATATAAGTTTTATCTAATTATCGCCGTTGGTTTAGATTTCGATATTTTCAAATTTTGTCTTTATATGCAGCTCAAATGAATTTTGTTGATTTTCCGGGAAACTATAGGCGCTGGAAGGATTTTAATAGCAGTTATGCTGAGCGCGAAAATAGCGCGTAATTCCTATATAAGCTTTATCTAATTAGCGCCGCTGGTTCAGATTTAGATATTTTCAATTTTTGTCTTTATATGCTGCTCAAATGAATTTTTTTGATTTTCCGGGAAACTATAGGCGCCGGAAAGTTTTTAATAGCAGTTATGATGAGCGCCAAAATAGCGCGTAATTCCTATATAAGTTTTATCTAATTATCGCCTTTGGTTTAGATTTCGATATTTTCAAATTTTGTCTTTATATGCTGCTCAAATGAATTTTGCTGATTTTCCGGGAAACTATAGGCGCCGGAAAGTTTTTAATAGCAGTTATGATGAGCGCCAAAATAGCGCGTAATTCCTATATAAGTTTTATCTAATTATCGCCGTTGGTTTAGATTTCGATATTTTCAAATTTTGTCTTTATATGCTGATCAAATGAATTTTGTTGATTTTCCGGGAAACTATAGGCGCTTTAAAGATTTTAATAGCAGTTATGATGAGCGCGAAAATAGCGCGTAATTCCTATATAAGCTTTATCTAATTAGCGCCGTTGGTTCAGATTTAGATATTTTCAATTTTTGTCTTTATATGCTGCTCAAATGAATTGTTTTGATTTTCCGGGAAACTATAGGCGCCGGAAAGTTTTTAATAGCAGTTATGATGAGCGCCAAAATAGCGCGTAATTCCTATATAAGTTTTATCTAATTATCGCCTTTGGTTTAGATTTCGATATTTTCAAATTTTTTCTTTATTTGCTGCTCAAATGAATTTTGTTGATTTTCCGGGAAACTATAGGCGCTGGAAGGATTTTAATAGCAGTTATGCAGAGCGCGAAAATAGCGCGTAATTCCTATATAAGTTCTATCTAATTATCGCCGTTGGTTTAGATTTGGATATTTTCAAATTTTGTCTTTATATGCTGCTCAAATGAATTTTGTTGATTTTCCGGGAAACTATATACGCTGGAAGGATTTTAATAGCAGTTATGCTGAGCGCGAAAATAGCGCGTAATTCCTATATAAGTTTTATCTAATTAGCGCCGTTGGTTCAGATTTAGATATTTTCAATTTTTGTCTTTATATGCTGCTCAAATGAATTGTTTTGATTTTCCGGGAAACTATAGGCGCCGGAAAGTTTTTAATAGCAGTTATGATGAGCGCCAAAATAGCGCGTAATTCCTATATAAGTTTTATCTAATTATCGCCGTTGGTTTAGATTTCGATATTTTCAAATTTTGTCTTTATATGCTGCTCAAATGAATTTTTTTGACTTTCCGGGAAACTATAGGCGATGGAAAGTTTTTAATAGCAGTTATGATGAGCGCCAAAATAGCGCGTAATTCCTATATAAGCTTTATCTAATTAGCGCCGTTGGTTCAGATTTAGATATTTTCAAATTTTGTCTTTATATGCTGCTCAAATGAATTTTTTTGATTTTCCGGGAAACTATAGGCGCTGGAAGGATTTTAATAGCAGTTATGATGAGCGTGAAGATAGCGCGTAATTCCTATATAAGCTTTATCTAATTAGCGCCGTTGGTTTAGATTTCGATATTTTCAATTTTTGTCTTTATATGCTGCTCAAATGAATTTTTTTGATTTTCCGGGAAACTATAGGCGATGGAAAGTTTTTAATAGCAGTTATGATGAGCGCCAAAATAGCGCGTAATTCCTATATAAGCTTTATCTAATTAGCGCCGTTGGTTCAGATTTAGATATTTTCAAATTTCGTCTTTATATGCTGCTCAAATGAATTTTTTTGATTTTCCGGGAAACTATAGGCGCTGGAAGGATTTTAATAGCAGTTATGATGAGCGTGAAGATAGCGCGTAATTCCTATATAAGCTTTATCTAATTAGCGCCGTTGGTTTAGATTTCGATATTTTCAAATTTTGTCTTTATATGCTGCTCAAATGAATTTTGTTGATTTTCCGGGAAACTATAGGCGTTGGAAAGATTTTAATAGCAGTTATGATGAGCGCCAAAATAGCGCGTAATTCCTATATAAGTTTTATCTAATTATCGCCGTTGGTTTAGATTTCGATATTTTCAAATTTTGTCTTTATATGCTGCTCAAATGAATTTTGTTGATTTTCCGGGAAACTATAGGCGCTGGAAGGATTTTAATAGCAGTTATGCTGAGCGCGAAAATAGCACGTAATTCCTATATAAGCTTTATCTAATTAGCGCCGTTGGTTCAGATTTCGATATTTTCAAATTTTGTCTTTATATGCTGCTCAAATGAATTTTGTTAATTTTCCGGGAAACTATAGGCGCTGGAAGGATTTTAATAGCAGTTATGCTGAGCGCGAAAATAGCGCGTAATTCCTATATAAGCTTTATCTAATTAGCGCCGTTGGTTCAGATTTAGATATTTTCAATTTTTGTCTTTATATGCTGCTCAAATGAATTTTTTTGATTTTTCGGGAAACTATAGGCGCCGGAAAGTTTTTAATAGCAGTTATGATGAGCGCCAAAATAGCGCGTAATTCCTATATAAGTTTTATCTAATTATCGCCATTGGTTTAGATTTCGATATTTTCAAATTTTGTCTTTATATGCTGCTCAAATGAATTTTGATGATTTTCCGGGAAACTATAGGCGCCGGAAAGTTTTTAATAGCAGTTATGATGAGCGCCAAAATAGCGCGTAATTCCTATATAAGTTTTATCTAATTATCGCCGTTGGTTTAGATTTCGATATTTTCAAATTTTGTCTTTATATGCAGCTCAAATGAATTTTGTTGATTTTCCGGGAAACTATAGGCGCTGGAAGGATTTTAATAGCAGTTATGCTGAGCGCGAAAATAGCGCGTAATTCCTATATAAGCTTTATCTAATTAGCGCCGCTGGTTCAGATTTAGATATTTTCAATTTTTGTCTTTATATGCTGCTCAAATGAATTTTTTTGATTTTCCGGGAAACTATAGGCGCCGGAAAGTTTTTAATAGCAGTTATGATGAGCGCCAAAATAGCGCGTAATTCCTATATAAGTTTTATCTAATTATCGCCTTTGGTTTAGATTTCGATATTTTCAAATTTTGTCTTTATATGCTGCTCAAATGAATTTTGCTGATTTTCCGGGAAACTATAGGCGCCGGAAAGTTTTTAATAGCAGTTATGATGAGCGCCAAAATAGCGCGTAATTCCTATATAAGTTTTATCTAATTATCGCCGTTGGTTTAGATTTCGATATTTTCAAATTTTGTCTTTATATGCTGATCAAATGAATTTTGTTGATTTTCCGGGAAACTATAGGCGCTTTAAAGATTTTAATAGCAGTTATGATGAGCGCGAAAATAGCGCGTAATTCCTATATAAGCTTTATCTAATTAGCGCCGTTGGTTCAGATTTAGATATTTTCAATTTTTGTCTTTATATGCTGCTCAAATGAATTTTTTTGATTTTCCGGGAAACTATAGGCGCCGGAAAGTTTTTAATAGCAGTTATGATGAGCGCCAAAATAGCGCGTAATTCCTATATAAGTTTTATCTAATTATCGCCTTTGGTTTAGATTTCGATATTTTCAAATTTTTTCTTTATTTGCTGCTCAAATGAATTTTGTTGATTTTCCGGGAAACTATAGGCGCTGGAAGGATTTTAATAGCAGTTATGCAGAGCGCGAAAATAGCGCGTAATTCCTATATAAGTTCTATCTAATTATCGCCGTTGGTTTAGATTTGGATATTTTCAAATTTTGTCTTTATATGCTGCTCAAATGAATTTTGTTGATTTTCCGGGAAACTATACACGCTGGAAGGATTTTAATAGCAGTTATGCTGAGCGCGAAAATAGCGCGTAATTCCTATATAAGTTTTATCTAATTAGCGCCGTTGGTTCAGATTTAGATATTTTCAAATTTTGTCTTTATATGCTGCTCAAATGAATTTTTTTGATTTTCCGGGAAACTATAGGCGCCGGAAAGTTTTTAATAGCAGTTATGATGAGCGCCAAAATAGCGCGTAATTCCTATATAAGTTTTATCTAATTATCGCCGTTGGTTTAGATTTCGATATTTTCAAATTTTGTCTTTATATGCTGCTCAAATGAATTTTTTTGATTTTCCGGGAAACTATAGGCGATGGAAAGTTTTTAATAGCAGTTATGATGAGCGCCAAAATAGCGCGTAATTCCTATATAAGCTTTATCTAATTAGCGCCGTTGGTTCAGATTTAGATATTTTCAAATTTTGTCTTTATATGCTGCTCAAATGAATTTTTTTGATTTTCCGGGAAACTATAGGCGCTGGAAGGATTTTAATAGCAGTTATGATGAGCGTGAAGATAGCGCGTAATTCCTATATAAGCTTTATCTAATTAGCGCCGTTGGTTTAGATTTCGATATTTTCAATTTTTGTCTTTATATGCTGCTCAAATGAATTTTTTTGATTTTCCGGGAAACTATAGGCGATGGAAAGTTTTTAATAGCAGTTATGATGAGCGCCAAAATAGCGCGTAATTCCTATATAAGCTTTATCTAATTAGCGCCGTTGGTTCAGATTTAGATATTTTCAAATTTTGTCTTTATATGCTGCTCAAATGAATTTTTTTGATTTTCCGGGAAACTATAGGCGCTGGAAGGATTTTAATAGCAGTTATGATGAGCGTGAAGATAGCGCGTAATTCCTATATAAGCTTTATCTAATTAGCGCCGTTGGTTTAGATTTCGATATTTTCAAATTTTGTCTTTATATGCTGCTCAAATGAATTTTGTTGATTTTCCGGGAAACTATAGGCGTTGGAAAGATTTTAATAGCAGTTATGATGAGCGCCAAAATAGCGCGTAATTCCTATATAAGTTTTATCTAATTATCGCCGTTGGTTTAGATTTCGATATTTTCAAATTTTGTCTTTATATGCTGCTCAAATGAATTTTGTTGATTTTCCGGGAAACTATAGGCGCTGGAAGGATTTTAATAGCAGTTATGCTGAGCGCGAAAATAGCACGTAATTCCTATATAAGCTTTATCTAATTAGCGCCGTTGGTTCAGATTTCGATATTTTCAAATTTTGTCTTTATATGCTGCTCAAATGAATTTTGTTAATTTTCCGGGAAACTATAGGCGCTGGAAGGATTTTAATAGCAGTTATGCTGAGCGCGAAAATAGCGCGTAATTCCTATATAAGCTTTATCTAATTAGCGCCGTTGGTTCAGATTTAGATATTTTCAATTTTTGTCTTTATATGCTGCTCAAATGAATTTTTTTGATTTTCCGGGAAACTATAGGCGCCGGAAAGTTTTTAATAGCAGTTATGATGAGCGCCAAAATAGCGCGTAATTCCTATATAAGTTTTATCTAATTATCGCAGTTGGTTTAGATTTCGATATTTTCAAATTTTGTCTTTATATGCTGCTCAAATGGATTTTGTTGATTTTCCGGGAAACTATAGGCGCTGGAAGGATTTTAATAGCAGTTATGCTGAGCGCGAAAATAGCGCGTAATTCCTATATAAGTTTTATCTAATTAGCGCCGTTGGTTCAGATTTAGATATTTTCAAATTTTGTCTTTATATGCTGCTCAAATGAATTTTGTTGATTTTCCGGGAAACTATAGGCGCTGGAAGGATTTTAATAGCAGTTATGCTGAGCGCGAAAATAGCGCGTAATTCCTATATAAGCTTTATCTAATTAGCGCCGTTGGTTCAGATTTAGACATTTTCAAATTTTGTCTTTATATGCTGCTCAAATGAATTTTGTTGATTTTCCAGGAAACTATAGGCGCTGGAAGGATTTTAATAGCAGTTATGATGACCGCGAAAATAGCGCGTAATTCCTATATAAGCTTTATCTAATTAGCGCCGTTGGTTCAGATTTAGATATTTTCAACTTTTGTCTTTATATGCTGCTCAAATGAATTTTTTTGATTTTCCGGGAAACTATAGGCGCCGGAAAGTTTTTAATAGCAGTCATGATGAGCGCCAAAATAGCGCGTAATTCCTATATAAGTTTTATCTAATTATCGCCGTTGGTTTAGATTTCGATATTTTAAAATTTTGTCTTTATATGCTGCTCAAATGAATTTTGTTGATTTTCCGGGAAACTATAGGCGCTGGAAGGATTTTAATAGCAGTTATGCTGAGCGCGAAAATAGCGCGTAATTCCTATATAAGCTTTATCTAATTAGCGCCGCTGGTTCAGATTTAGATATTTTCAATTTTTGTCTTTATATGCTGCTCAAATGAATTTTTTTGATTTTCCGGGAAACTATAGGCGCCGGAAAGTTTTTAATAGCAGTTATGATGAGCGCCAAAATAGCGCGTAATTCCTATATAAGTTTTATCTAATTATCGCCGTTGGTTTAGATTTCGATATTTTCAAATTTTGTCTTTATATGCTGCTCAAATGAATTTTGTTGATTTTCCGGGAAACTATAGGCGCTGGAAAGATTTTAATAGCAGTTATGCTGAGCGCGAAAATAGCGCGTAATTCCTATATAAGCTTTATCTAATTAGCGCCGTTGGTTCAGATTTAGATATTTTCAATTTTTGTCTTTATATGCTGCTCAAATGAATTTTTTTGATTTTCCGGGAAACTATAGGCGCCGGAAAGTTTTTAATAGCAGTTATGATGAGCGCCAAAATAGCGCGTAATTCCTATATAAGTTTTATCTAATTATCGCCGTTGGTTTAGATTTCGATATTTTCAAATTTTGTCTTTATATGCTGCTCAAATGAATTTTGCTGATTTTCCGGGAAACTATAGGCGCCGGAAAGTTTTTAATAGCAGTTATGATGAGCGCCAAAATAGCGCGTAATTCCTATATAAGTTTTATCTAATTATCGCCGTTGGTTTAGATTTCGATATTTTCAAATTTTGTCTTTATATGCTGATCAAATGAATTTTGTTGATTTTCCGGGAAACTATAGGCGCTTTAAAGATTTTAATAGCAGTTATGATGAGCGCGAAAATAGCGCGTAATTCCTATATAAGCTTTATCTAATTAGCGCCGTTGGTTCAGATTTAGATATTTTCAATTTTTGTCTTTATATGCTGCTCAAATGAATTTTTTTGATTTTCCGGGAAACTATAGGCGCCGGAAAGTTTTTAATAGCAGTTATGATGAGCGCCAAAATAGCGCGTAATTCCTATATAAGTTTTATCTAATTATCGCCTTTGGTTTAGATTTCGATATTTTCAAATTTTTTCATTATTTGCTGCTCAAATGAATTTTGTTGATTTTCCGGGAAACTATAGGCGCTGGAAGGATTTTAATAGCAGTTATGCAGAGCGCGAAAATAGCGCGTAATTCCTATATAAGTTCTATCTAATTATCGCCGTTGGTTTAGATTTGGATATTTTCAAATTTTGTCTTTATATGCTGCTCAAATGAATTTTGTTGATTTTCCGGGAAACTATATACGCTGGAAGGATTTTAATAGCAGTTATGCTGAGCGCGAAAATAGCGCGTAATTCCTATATAAGTTTTATCTAATTAGCGCCGTTGGTTCAGATTTAGATATTTTCAATTTTTGTCTTTATATGCTGCTCAAATGAATTGTTTTGATTTTCCGGGAAACTATAGGCGCCGGAAAGTTTTTAATAGCAGTTATGATGAGCGCCAAAATAGCGCGTAATTCCTATATAAGTTTTATCTAATTATCGCCTTTGGTTTAGATTTCGATATTTTCAAATTTTTTCTTTATTTGCTGCTCAAATGAATTTTGTTGATTTTCCGGGAAACTATAGGCGCTGGAAGGATTTTAATAGCAGTTATGCAGAGCGCGAAAATAGCGCGTAATTCCTATATAAGTTCTATCTAATTATCGCCGTTGGTTTAGATTTGGATATTTTCAAATTTTGTCTTTATATGCTGCTCAAATGAATTTTGTTGATTTTCCGGGAAACTATATACGCTGGAAGGATTTTAATAGCAGTTATGCTGAGCGCGAAAATAGCGCGTAATTCCTATATAAGTTTTATCTAATTAGCGCCGTTGGTTCAGATTTAGATATTTTCAAATTTTGTCTTTATATGCTGCTCAAATGAATTTTTTTGATTTTCCGGGAAACTATAGGCGCCGGAAAGTTTTTAATAGCAGTTATGATGAGCGCCAAAATAGCGCGTAATTCCTATATAAGTTTTATCTAATTATCGCCGTTGGTTTAGATTTCGATATTTTCAAATTTTGTCTTTATATGCTGCTCAAATGAATTTTTTTGATTTTCCGGGAAACTATAGGCGATGGAAAGTTTTTAATAGCAGTTATGATGAGCGCCAAAATAGCGCGTAATTCCTATATAAGCTTTATCTAATTAGCGCCGTTGGTTCAGATTTAGATATTTTCAAATTTTGTCTTTATATGCTGCTCAAATGAATTTTTTTGATTTTCCGGGAAACTATAGGCGCTGGAAGGATTTTAATAGCAGTTATGATGAGCGTGAAGATAGCGCGTAATTCCTATATAAGCTTTATCTAATTAGCGCCGTTGGTTTAGATTTCGATATTTTCAATTTTTGTCTTTATATGCTGCTCAAATGAATTTTTTTGATTTTCCGGGAAACTATAGGCGATGGAAAGTTTTTAATAGCAGTTATGATGAGCGCCAAAATAGCGCGTAATTCCTATATAAGCTTTATCTAATTAGCGCCGTTGGTTCAGATTTAGATATTTTCAAATTTCGTCTTTATATGCTGCTCAAATGAATTTTTTTGATTTTCCGGGAAACTATAGGCGCTGGAAGGATTTTAATAGCAGTTATGATGAGCGTGAAGATAGCGCGTAATTCCTATATAAGCTTTATCTAATTAGCGCCGTTGGTTTAGATTTCGATATTTTCAAATTTTGTCTTTATATGCTGCTCAAATGAATTTTGTTGATTTTCCGGGAAACTATAGGCGTTGGAAAGATTTTAATAGCAGTTATGATGAGCGCCAAAATAGCGCGTAATTCCTATATAAGTTTTATCTAATTATCGCCGTTGGTTTAGATTTCGATATTTTCAAATTTTGTCTTTATATGCTGCTCAAATGAATTTTGTTGATTTTCCGGGAAACTATAGGCGCTGGAAGGATTTTAATAGCAGTTATGCTGAGCGCGAAAATAGCACGTAATTCCTATATAAGCTTTATCTAATTAGCGCCGTTGGTTCAGATTTCGATATTTTCAAATTTTGTCTTTATATGCTGCTCAAATGAATTTTGTTAATTTTCCGGGAAACTATAGGCGCTGGAAGGATTTTAATAGCAGTTATGCTGAGCGCGAAAATAGCGCGTAATTCCTATATAAGCTTTATCTAATTAGCGCCGTTGGTTCAGATTTAGATATTTTCAATTTTTGTCTTTATATGCTGCTCAAATGAATTTTTTTGATTTTCCGGGAAACTATAGGCGCCGGAAAGTTTTTAATAGCAGTTATGATGAGCGCCAAAATAGCGCGTAATTCCTATATAAGTTTTATCTAATTATCGCCATTGGTTTAGATTTCGATATTTTCAAATTTTGTCTTTATATGCTGCTCAAATGAATTTTGATGATTTTCCGGGAAACTATAGGCGCCGGAAAGTTTTTAATAGCAGTTATGATGAGCGCCAAAATAGCGCGTAATTCCTATATAAGTTTTATCTAATTATCGCCGTTGGTTTAGATTTCGATATTTTCAAATTTTGTCTTTATATGCAGCTCAAATGAATTTTGTTGATTTTCCGGGAAACTATAGGCGCTGGAAGGATTTTAATAGCAGTTATGCTGAGCGCGAAAATAGCGCGTAATTCCTATATAAGCTTTATCTAATTAGCGCCACTGGTTCAGATTTAGATATTTTCAATTTTTGTCTTTATATGCTGCTCAAATGAATTTTTTTGATTTTCCGGGAAACTATAGGCGCCGGAAAGTTTTTAATAGCAGTTATGATGAGCGCCAAAATAGCGCGTAATTCCTATATAAGTTTTATCTAATTATCGCCTTTGGTTTAGATTTCGATATTTTCAAATTTTGTCTTTATATGCTGCTCAAATGAATTTTGCTGATTTTCCGGGAAACTATAGGCGCCGGAAAGTTTTTAATAGCAGTTATGATGAGCGCCAAAATAGCGCGTAATTCCTATATAAGTTTTATCTAATTATCGCCGTTGGTTTAGATTTCGATATTTTCAAATTTTGTCTTTATATGCTGATCAAATGAATTTTGTTGATTTTCCGGGAAACTATAGGCGCTTTAAAGATTTTAATAGCAGTTATGATGAGCGCGAAAATAGCGCGTAATTCCTATATAAGCTTTATCTAATTAGCGCCGTTGGTTCAGATTTAGATATTTTCAATTTTTGTCTTTATATGCTGCTCAAATGAATTTTTTTGATTTTCCGGGAAACTATAGGCGCCGGAAAGTTTTTAATAGCAGTTATGATGAGCGCCAAAATAGCGCGTAATTCCTATATAAGTTTTATCTAATTATCGCCTTTGGTTTAGATTTCGATATTTTCAAATTTTTTCTTTATTTGCTGCTCAAATGAATTTTGTTGATTTTCCGGGAAACTATAGGCGCTGGAAGGATTTTAATAGCAGTTATGCAGAGCGCGAAAATAGCGCGTAATTCCTATATAAGTTCTATCTAATTATCGCCGTTGGTTTAGATTTGGATATTTTCAAATTTTGTCTTTATATGCTGCTCAAATGAATTTTGTTGATTTTCCGGGAAACTATATACGCTGGAAGGATTTTAATAGCAGTTATGCTGAGCGCGAAAATAGCGCGTAATTCCTATATAAGTTTTATCTAATTAGCGCCGTTGGTTCAGATTTAGATATTTTCAAATTTTGTCTTTATATGCTGCTCAAATGAATTTTTTTGATTTTCCGGGAAACTATAGGCGCCGGAAAGTTTTTAATAGCAGTTATCATGAGCGCCAAAATAGCGCGTAATTCCTATATAAGTTTTATCTAATTATCGCCGTTGGTTTAGATTTCGATATTTTCAAATTTTGTCTTTATATGCTGCTCAAATGAATTTTTTTGATTTTCCGGGAAACTATAGGCGATGGAAAGTTTTTAATAGCAGTTATGATGAGCGCCAAAATAGCGCGTAATTCCTATATAAGCTTTATCTAATTAGCGCCGTTGGTTCAGATTTAGATATTTTCAAATTTTGTCTTTATATGCTGCTCAAATGAATTTTTTTGATTTTCCGGGAAACTATAGGCGCTGGAAGGATTTTAATAGCAGTTATGATGAGCGTGAAGATAGCGCGTAATTCCTATATAAGCTTTATCTAATTAGCGCCGTTGGTTTAGATTTCGATATTTTCAATTTTTGTCTTTATATGCTGCTCAAATGAATTTTTTTGATTTTCCGGGAAACTATAGGCGATGGAAAGTTTTTAATAGCAGTTATGATGAGCGCCAAAATAGCGCGTAATTCCTATATAAGCTTTATCTAATTAGCGCCGTTGGTTCAGATTTAGATATTTTCAAATTTTGTCTTTATATGCTGCTCAAATGAATTTTTTTGATTTTCCGGGAAACTATAGGCGCTGGAAGGATTTTAATAGCAGTTATGATGAGCGTGAAGATAGCGCGTAATTCCTATATAAGCTTTATCTAATTAGCGCCGTTGGTTTAGATTTCGATATTTTCAAATTTTGTCTTTATATGCTGCTCAAATGAATTTTGTTGATTTTCCGGGAAACTATAGGCGTTGGAAAGATTTTAATAGCAGTTATGATGAGCGCCAAAATAGCGCGTAATTCCTATATAAGTTTTATCTAATTATCGCCGTTGGTTTAGATTTCGATATTTTCAAATTTTGTCTTTATATGCTGCTCAAATGAATTTTGTTGATTTTCCGGGAAACTATAGGCGCTGGAAGGATTTTAATAGCAGTTATGCTGAGCGCGAAAATAGCACGTAATTCCTATATAAGCTTTATCTAATTAGCGCCGTTGGTTCAGATTTCGATATTTTCAAATTTTGTCTTTATATGCTGCTCAAATGAATTTTGTTAATTTTCCGGGAAACTATAGGCGCTGGAAGGATTTTAATAGCAGTTATGCTGAGCGCGAAAATAGCGCGTAATTCCTATATAAGCTTTATCTAATTAGCGCCGTTGTTTCAGATTTAGATATTTTCAATTTTTGTCTTTATATGCTGCTCAAATGAATTTTTTTTGATTTTCCGGGAAACTATAGGCGCCGGAAAGTTTTTAATAGCAGTTATGATGAGCGCCAAAATAGCGCGTAATTCCTATATAAGTTTTATCTAATTATCGCAGTTGGTTTAGATTTCGATATTTTCAAATTTTGTCTTTATATGCTGCTCAAATGGATTTTGTTGATTTTCCGGGAAACTATAGGCGCTGGAAGGATTTTTAATAGCAGTTATGCTGAGCGCGAAAATAGCGCGTAATTCCTATATAAGTTTTATCTAATTAGCGCCGTTGGTTCAGATTTAGATATTTTCAAATTTTGTCTTTATATGCTGCTCAAATGAATTTTGTTGATTTTCCGGGAAACTATAGGCGCTGGAAGGATTTTAATAGCAGTTATGCTGAGCGCGAAAATAGCGCGTAATTCCTATATAAGCTTTATCTAATTAGCGCCGTTGGTTCAGATTTAGATATTTTCAAATTTTGTCTTTATATGCTGCTCAAATGAATTTTGTTGATTTTCCAGGAAACTATAGGCGCTGGAAGGATTTTAATAGCAGTTATGATGACCGCGAAAATAGCGCGTAATTCCTATATAAGCTTTATCTAATTAGCGCCGTTGGTTCAGATTTAGATATTTTCAATTTTTGTCTTTATATGCTGCTCAAATGAATTTTTTTTGATTTTCCGGGAAACTATAGGCGCCGGAAAGTTTTTAATAGCAGTCATGATGAGCGCCAAAATAGCGCGTAATTCCTATATAAGTTTTATCTAATTATCGCCGTTGGTTTAGATTTCGATATTTTAAAATTTTGTCTTTATATGCTGCTCAAATGAATTTTTGTTGATTTTCCGGGAAACTATAGGCGCTGGAAGGATTTTAATAGCAGTTATGCTGAGCGCGAAAATAGCGCGTAATTCCTATATAAGCTTTATCTAATTAGCGCCGCTGGTTCAGATTTAGATATTTTCAATTTTTGTCTTTATATGCTGCTCAAATGAATTTTTTTGATTTTCCGGGAAACTATAGGCGCCGGAAAGTTTTTAATAGCAGTTATGATGAGCGCCAAAATAGCGCGTAATTCCTATATAAGTTTTATCTAATTATCGCCGTTGGTTTAGATTTCGATATTTTCAAATTTTGTCTTTATATGCTGCTCAAATGAATTTTGTTGATTTTCCGGGAAAACTATAGGCGCTGGAAAGATTTTAATAGCAGTTATGCTGAGCGCGAAAATAGCGCGTAATTCCTATATAAGCTTTATCTAATTAGCGCCGTTGGTTCAGATTTTAGATATTTTCAATTTTTGTCTTTATATGCTGCTCAAATGAATTTTTTTGATTTTCCGGGAAACTATAGGCGCCGGAAAGTTTTTAATAGCAGTTATGATGAGCGCCAAAATAGCGCGTAATTCCTATATAAGTTTTATCTAATTATCGCCGTTGGTTTAGATTTCGATATTTTCAAATTTTGTCTTTATATGCTGCTCAAATGAATTTTGCTGATTTTCCGGGAAACTATAGGCGCCGGAAAGTTTTTAATAGCAGTTATGATGAGCGCCAAAATAGCGCGTAATTCCTATATAAGTTTTATCTAATTATCGCCGTTGGTTTAGATTTCGATATTTTCAAATTTTGTCTTTATATGCTGCTCAAATGAATTTTGTTGATTTTCCGGGAAACTATAGGCGCTTTAAAGATTTCAATAGCAGTTATGATGAGCGCGAAAATAGCGCGTAATTCCTATATAAGCTTTATCTAATTAGCGCCGTTGGTTCAGATTTAGATATTTTCAATTTTTGTCTTTATATGCTGCTCAAATGAATTTTTTTGATTTTCCGGGAAACTATAGGCGCCGGAAAGTTTTAACAGCAGTTATGATGAGCGCCAAAATAGCGCGTAATTCCTATATAAGTTTTATCTAATTATCGCCTTTGGTTTAGATTTCGATATTTTCAAATTTTTTCTTTATTTGCTGCTCAAATGAATTTTGTTGATTTTCCGGGAAACTATAGGCGCTGGAAGGATTTTAATAGCAGTTATGCAGAGCGCGAAAATAGCGCGTAATTCCTATATAAGTTCTATCTAATTATCGCCGTTGGTTTAGATTTGGATATTTTCAAATTTTGTCTTTATATGCTGCTCAAATGAATTTTGTTGATTTTCCGGGAAACTACTGGAAGGATTTTAATAGCAGTTATGCTGAGCGCGAAAATAGCGCGTAATTCCTATATAAGTTTTATCTAATTAGCGCCGTTGGTTCAGATTTAGATATTTTCAATTTTTGTCTTTATATGCTGCTCAAATGAATTTTTTTGATTTTCCGGGAAACTATAGGCGCCGGAAAGTTTTTAATAGCAGTCATGATGAGCGCCAAAATAGCGCGTAATTCCTATATAAGTTTTATCTAATTATCGCCGTTGGTTTAGGTTTCGATATTTTCAAATTTTGTCTTTATATGCTGCTCAAATGAATTTTGTTGATTTTCCGGGACACTATAGGCGCTGGAAGGATTTTAATAGCAGTTATGATGAGCGCGAACATAGCGCGTAATTCCTATATAAGCTTTATCTAATTAGCGCCAATGGTTCAGATTTAGATATTTTCAATTTTTGTCTTTATATGCTGCTCAAATGAATTTTTTTGATTTTCCGGGAAACTATAGGCGCCGGAAAGTTTTTAATAGCAGTTATGATGAGCGCCAAAATAGCGCGTAATTCCTATATAAGTTTTATCTAATTATCGCCGTTGGTTTAGATTTCGATATTTTCAAATTTTGTCTTTATATGCTGCTCAAATGAATTTTGCTGATTTTCCGGGAAACTATAGGCGCCGGAAAGTTTTTAATAGCAGTTATGATGAGCGCCAAAATAGCGCGTAATTCCTATATAAGTTTTATCTAATTATCGCCGTTGGTTTAGATTTCGATATTTTCAAATTTTGTCTTTATATGCTGCTCAAATGAATTTTGTTGATTTTCCGGGAAACTATAGGCGCTTTAAAGATTTCAATAGCAGTTATGGTGAGCGCGAAAATAGCGCGTAATTCCTATATAAGCTTTATCTAATTAGCGCCGTTGGTTCAGATTTAGATATTTTCAATTTTTGTCTTTATATGCTGCTCAAATGAATTTTTTTGATTTTCCGGGAAACTATAGGCGCCGGAAAGTTTTTAATAGCAGTCATGATGAGCGCCAAAATAGCGCGTAATTCCTATATAAGTTTTATCTAATTATCGCCGTTGGTTTAGATTTCGATATTTTCAAATTTTGTCTTTATATGCTGCTCAAATGAATTTTGTTGATTTTCCGGGAAACTATAGGCGCTGGAAAGATTTTAATAGCAGTTATGATGAGCGCGAAAATAGCGCGTAATTCCTATATAAGCTTTATCTAATTATCGCCATTGGTTTAGATTTCGATATTTTCAAATTTTGTCTTTATATGCTGCTCAAATGAATTTTGTTGATTTTCCGGGAAACTATAGGCGCTGGAAGGATTTTAATAGCAGTTATGCTGAGCGCGAAAATAGCGCGTAATTCCTATATAAGCTTTATCTAATTAGCGCCGTTGGTTCAGATTTAGATATTTTCAATTTTTGTCTTTATATGCTGCTCAAATGAATTTTTTTTGATTTTCCGGGAAACTATAGGCGCCGGAAAGTTTTTAATAGCAGTTATGATGAGCGCCAAAATAGCGCGTAATTCCTATATAAGTTTTATCTAATTATCGCCGTTGGTTTAGATTTCGATATTTTTCAAATTTTGTCTTTATATGCTGCTCAAATGAATTTTGTTGATTTTCCGGGAAACTATAGGCGCTGGAAGGATTTTAATAGCAGTTATGATGAGCGCGAAAATAGCGCGTAATTCCTATATAAGCTTTATCTAATTAGCGCCGTTGGTTCAGATTTGGATATTTTCAATTTTTGTCTTTATATGCTGCTCAAATGAATATTTTTGATTTTCCGGGAAACTATAGGCGCCGGAAAGTTTTTAATAGCAGATATGATGAGCGCGAAAATAGCGCGTAATTCCTATATAAGCTTTATCTAATTAGCGCCGTTGGTTCAGATTTAGATATTTTCAATTTTTGTCTTTATATGCTGCTCCAATGAATTTTTTTGATTTTCCGGGAAACAATAGGCGCCGGAAAGTTTTCAATAGCAGTTATGATGAGCGCCAAAATAGCGCGTAATTCCTATATAAGTTCTATCTAATTATCGCCGTTGGTTTAGATTTCGATATTTTTAAATTTTGTCTTTATATGCTGCTCAAATGAATTTTGTTGATTTTCCGGGAAACTATAGGCGCTGGAAGGATTTTAATAGCAGTTATGATGAGCGCGAAAATAGCGCGTAATTCCTATATAAGCTTTATCTAATTAGCGCCGTTGGTTCAGATTTAGATATTTTCAATTTTTGTCTTTATATGCTGCTCAAATGAATATTTTTGATTTTCCGGGAAACTATAGGCGCCGGAAAGTTTTTAATAGCAGATATGATGAGCGCGAAAATAGCGCGTAATTCCTATATAAGCTTTATCTAATTAGCGCCGTTGGTTCAGATTTAGATATTTTCAATTTTTGTCTTTATATGCTGCTCCAATGAATTTTTTTGATTTTCCGGGAAACAATAGGCGCCGGAAAGTTTTCAATAGCAGTTATGATGAGCGCCAAAATAGCGCGTAATTCCTATATAAGTTTTATCTAATTATCGCCGTTGGTTTAGATTTCGATATTTTCAAATTGTGTCTTTATATGCTGCTCAAATGAATTTTGTTGATTTTCCGGGAAACTATAGGCGCTGGAAGGATTTTAATAGCAGTTATGCTGATCGCGAAAATAGCGCGTAATTCCTATATAAGTTTATCTAATTAGCTCCGTTGGTTCAGATTTAGATATTTTCAATTTTTGTCTTTATATGCTGCTCAAATGAATTTTTTTGATTTTCCGGGAAACTATAGGCGCCGGAAAGTTTTTAATAGCAGTTATGATGAGCGCCAAAATAGCGCGTAATTCCTATATAAGTTCTATCTAATTATCGCCGTTGGTTTAGATTTCGATATTTTTAAATTTTGTCTTTATATGCTGCTCAAATGAATTTTGTTGATTTTCCGGGAAACTATAGGCGCTGGAAAGATTTTAGTAGCAGTTATGATGAGCGCCAAAATAGCGCGTAATTCCTATATAAGTTTTATCTAATTATCGCCGTTGGTTTAGATTATGATATTTTCAAATTTTGTCTTTATATGCTGCTCAAATGAATTTTGTTGATTTTCCGGGAAACTATAGGCGCTGGAAAGATTTCAATAGCAGTTATGATGAGCGCGAAAATAGCGCGTAATTCCTATATAAGCTTTATCTAATTAGCGCCGTTGTTTCAGATTTAGATATTTTCAATTTTTATCTTTATATGCTGCTCAAATGAATTTTTTTGATTTTCCGGGAAACTATAGGCGCCGGAAAGTTTTTAATAGCAGTTATGATGAGCGCCAAAATAGCGCGTAATTCCTATATAAGTTTTATCTAATTATCGCCGTTGGTTTAGATTTCGATATTTTCAAATTTTGTCTTTATATGCTGCTCAAATGAATATTGTTGATTTTCCGGGAAACTATAGGCGCTGGAAAGATTTTAATAGCAGTTATGATGAGCGCGAAAATAGCGCGTAATTCCTATATAAGCTTTATCTAATTAGCGCCAATGGTTCAGATTTAGATATTTTCAATTTTTGTCTTTATATGCTGCTCAAATGAATTTTTTTGATTTTCCGGGAAACTATAGGCGCCGGAAAGTTTTTAATAGCAGTTATGATGAGCGCCAAAATAGCGCGTAATTCCTATATAAGCTTTATCTAATTATCGCCGTTGGTTTAGATTTCGATATTTTCAAATTTTGTCTTTATATGCTGCTCAAACGAATTTTTTTGATTTTCCGGGAAACTATAGGCGCTGGAAAGATTTTAATAGCAGTTATGATGAGCGCGAAAATAGCGCGTAATTCCTATATAAGTTCTATCTAATTATCGCCGTTGGTTTAGATTTCGATATTTTCAAATTTTGTCCTTATATGCTGCTCAAATGAATTTTGTTGATTTTCCGGGAAACTATAGGCGCTGGAAGGATTTTAATAGCAGTTATGCTGATCGCGAAAATAGCGCGTAATTCCTATATAAGTTTATCTAATTAGCGCCGTTGGTTCAGATTTAGATATTTTCAATTTTTGTCTTTATATGCTGCTCAAATGAATTTTTTTGATTTTCCGGGAAACTATAGGCGCCGGAAAGTTTTTAATAGCAGTTATGATGAGCGCCAAAATAGCGCGTAATTCCTATATAAGTTCTATCTAATTATCGCCGTTGGTTTAGATTTCGATATTTTTAAATTTTGTCTTTATATGCTGCTCAAATGAATTTTGTTGATTTCCGGGTTGGTTTAGATTTCGATATTTTCAAATTTTGTCTTTATATGCTGCTCAAGTGAATATTGTTGATTTTCCGGGAAACTGTAGGCGCCGGAAAGTTTTTAATAGCAGTTATGATGAGCGCCAAAATAGCGCGTAATTCCTATATAAGCTTTATCTAATTATCGCCGTTGGTTTAGATTTCGATATTTTCAAATTTTGTCTTTATATGCTGCTCAAATGAACTTTGTTGATTTTCCGGGAAACTATAGGCGCTGGAAAGATTTTAATAGCAGTTATGATGAGCGCGAAAATAGCGCGTAATTCCTATATAAGTTTTATCTAATTATCGCCGTTGGTTTAGATTTCGATATTTTCAAATTTTGTCTTTATATGCTGCTCAAATGAATTTTGTTTGTCTTTATATGCTGCTCAAATGAATTCTTTTGATTTTCCGGGAAACTATAGGCGCCGGAAAGTTTTTAATAGCAGTTATGATGAGCGCCAAAATAGCGCGTAATTCCTATATAAGTTTTATCTTATTATCGCCGTTGGTTTAGATTTCGATATTTTCAAATTTTGTCTTTATATGCTGCTCAAATGAATTTTGTTGATTTTCCGGGAAACTATAGGCGCTGGAAAGATTTTAATAGCAGTTATGATGAGCGCCAAAATAGCGCGTAATTCCAATATAAGTTTTATCTAATTATCGCCGTTGGTTTAGATTTCGATATTTTCAAATTTTGTCTTTATATGCTGCTCAAATGAACTTTGTTGATTTTCCGGGAAACTATAGGCGCTGGAAAGATTTTAATAGCAGTTATGATGAGCGCGAAAATAGCGCGTAATTCCTATATAAGCTTTATCTAATTATCGCCATTGGTTTAGATTTCGATATTTTCAAATTTTGTCTTTATGTGCTGCTCAAATGAATTTTGTTGATTTTCCGGGAAACTATAGGCGCTGGAAGGATTTTAATAGCAGTTATGCTGAGCGCGAAAATAGCGCGTAATTTCTATATAAGCTTTATCTAATTAGCGCCGTTGGTTCATATTTAGATATTTTCAATTTTTGTCTTTATATGCTGCTCAAATGAATTTTTTTGATTTTCCGGGAAACTATAGGCGCCGGAAAGTTTTTAATAGCAGTTATGATGAGCGCCAAAATAGCGCGTAATTCCTATATAAGTTTTATCTAATTATCGCCGTTGGTTTAGATTTCGATATTTTCAAATTGTGTCTTTATATGCTGCTCAAATGAATTTTGTTGATTTTCCGGGAAACTATAGGCGCTGGAAAGATTTTAATAGCAGTTATGATGAGCGCCGGAATAGCGCGTAATTCCTATATAATAATAATAATAATAATAATAATAATAGTACTGTATTTAAAATCCAAAGGATTATTACAGGAAGTTGGTATACGTATGCTGCGTAATTAAATAATTGACAATATCAATTGCAAATAACATGAAGTTACATAATTCTTAAATAATTACAAATTGAAGATTGAAAAGATTTGAAATTACATAATTCTTAAATAATTACAAATACTAGCAATAAAACGATAGCCAGTAGTACAGAGACGAAATGGGATACAGTGGGTTTGTGTGCACAGAGATTCGAAGGTGATTGTTGAAGTATTCATTATTCGTATAAAGCAAAGCTTCTTAATTTTAATGCATTTATTACGAAATAATAAATATTATTGATTTTTTCTGCATTTAGGTTGTCCAATATTTCTGCAATTAAATTAACTTGGTCTGCCTCCGTGATGTATTTTTTGAGATAGTGATTTCTAAGAGGTGATAAAATGGGGCACTTGAACATAAAATGGTGAAAAGTTTCATTTTCGTTTAAGTTGCATATCAAGCATGGTGATTCTGAATTCCAGGAGTGAGTTAGGCCTTTTGTCCAAAATCTAATGTGGGTTTGGTTCATGAAGCGCATCTGTGTGATTATTCTAATTTTGTCAATAGGCAGATCACTTTGTACATGATCAGAGTATTGGTTAGGGTCAAAAAATTTAAAGAATAAATTATAAGTTGTCGTCAGGATTTTGCTTTGGTCTCTCAAATATATTTCGTTAATGTAGCTATTAATTATCTGATTCTTGTGGGATTCGGCTAGTTCTGCGTCTTGTTGGTTCCATACCGAATTAAATCCTAATCTGTAGAGAATGTCTTTTAATTGCGTAGCCCAGTTAAATTTAACGATATTATCGGGAGATTTATCCAGTTCTACCATTCTTAAGTAGGTCATTTTAGTATATTTACTATTAGAAGTTTTTAGGAGTTTGATCCACCAATTTAAACTTAAGTGTAAGGCTTTTGAACCAATGTGAGGCCGTTTAGTATCTGCGCGTATGAAATAATGGGGGGTATTTTGTGGTAAACATAGAATGGATTTAAAAAAAGCGCTTTGGACCCTATCAAGGTCTTGAAGATATCGCAAACTCCAGACTTCTGCACAATATAGTAGAGTTGTTAATATAATCGAATCTAATAATTTTAATTTCGTCTCCCAGCTTTCAGATTTGGATGTAACTAAAATGTCACGTGTGCTACCAATAGCTGCATATGCTTTTTTTACTGAATTGTTTAGAGCTTCGTGAAACAGACAGGAGCTGGTAAATGGGATCCCTAAATAAACAAATTTATTGACGACCTCTATTTCCTCGTTTTCAATGTGAAATTTTTTTGAATTTACTGAAATTTTCCCACCCTTTTTAAAGATCATTATTTTGGTTTTGTTGTTATTAATACTGAGTTTGTTTATTTTGCAGTAGTTGTGGAATGAGTTTAAGCTATTCTGAAGGCCAAAACTGGAATCGGAAATTAAAGTACAGTCGTCTGCATATAAAAGATACGTTATATAGCTTGTAGAATTTACACTCACCCCCTTAATGTGCGAATTGTTAAAATATTCGTCTAAGTCAGATAAGAATAGAATGAATAACAGAGGACTCAGAGAGTCACCCTGTAACACTCCCTGTGTAGCGGATATGCTTAGAGGGGCATTTCCATTTCTAAAGTCGATTACGATTTTAGCATGTTCGTATAAGTTTTTGATTATTGAAATTAGTTTTCTACTGACACCTATAGAATAGAACTTATACCATAAAATTTCTCGGTTTATTTGATCGAATGCTTTCCTCAAATCTATAAAACTAACATAAATTTTCCTTTTATTTAGTCTAATGTGTGACTGGATTAGGTTACTTAAAATAAATATATTATCCTGACATCCTCTACCTCTGCGAAAACCTGCTTGGCTTTCCGGTAATATTTCTGCTTCTTCAGCCCAGTTCATTAAACGGTTACTGAGGATTTTAGTGAAAACTTTGGTAATGACATTTAGTAGTGCAATGCCTCTATAGTTTGTAGGGTCCTCAGGGTTTCCTTTTTTATAAATTAGCTCAAGTTTAGCTTTGGACCAATCATTAGGGCACTTTTCACTATTGAAAGCTGAATTTAATAAATTTAATAGGTGTACGTGTCCAGTTGGGGGTAAATTTATAATAAGTTCATTTGTGATACCATCCGGCCCTGGAGCCTTGCCGGTTTTAAGTTGTTTCAAAACTGTCAGGAGTTCATTTTTACTTATTGCTAGGTCTAAATATGGGTGCATTACATCGGTAAATATACATTCATTAGTTATTATGGGTGGGTATAATTCTAGAAAATACTTTCTCCATGTGTCTTTATTTATTCTAGATGCAGGTATTGTGCTATGTTTATTTTTAAATTGTTTCACCGTTTTCCAAAACTCCCTGCTGTCTTTAACGTTGCTGAGTTTATATGTAATGTCTGTATAGTATTCATTTTTCTTTCTTTTTATAATTTTTTTATATTTCGTTTTGCATTCTACAAATAAGTTCGTTTCTGCCCGACTAAAATTACAATTTTTTGCCCTTTTAAATGTCTCTTTGAGTTCTGATTTATGTAGTCTACAGTCCGAATCGAACCAGGGTTTATCTTTCTTTAATACTAATCCTGTCTCATTGCTAGTGGTAATTATTGTTATATTTTGAACAAGATCTAATTTAGCAGCAGTATTTTCTATGTTATTTAAAAGGGTTGTGTATAGATTCTCAGTGGAATCTAACGCAGGCCATTCCTGTTGCGCTAGTTGCTCGGCATAGTGTACAGTCATCTCGTTTTTCCATTTAAATCTAGAAATTTTATTGTACTGTCTTTTGTCCTTTCTTTTGTCAGCGGAAACAGAACGGTTAAGCGTCAGTGAACAGGGGAAATGGTCGGACCCAAAAACGTTGTCTAAAATTTCAAAATCTAATATATCCTTTAGGGCCAAGTCATTTCCCCACACTAAATCAACCGTACTACTTCCATTTTTGTTATGAAAAGTGAAATATCCTTCGTGATCAGAAATACTGCGACCATTTACTACATAAAATCCCAGACTTTCCAAAAATATAACAAGTGATCTGCCTCTTTTATTCACAGTTGAGTCAGATGCTCTTCTTGTTCGACTCAAAAGTGTGCCGTCGAAAATTTCAGCACATTCTAAACCAAGGGTACCTATCCTACAGTTCATATCACCGGCAATATATATTGGTGTTTGTGGATATTTTGAATTTATGGACAATAACAAGTCATTAAGAGTATCGATCATTAAATCTAATTCATAGCTGGGTTTAAAATAAACGAAAATGATAATTATGTTACCTCCAGCGATACTTATGTGTAACGCTATCCAGAAATCCCAAACTTCGACGAGATCAGCTTTCAAATCTCTGTGCACTAAGACTATTAGTCCGCCACTGGGTCGGCCTAGATTTTTTTCTTTCTTAGCATGTACATTAAAACATTTGTATTCCTGAAAACAATCTAGATTATTATTTAAATCTTTACAAAGCCAAGTTTCACTTAAACATATTATTTTAAAAGTTCCAAATTGTTTCTGAGAAGTTGTTTCTGACAAATTGTTTCAGATTCTAAACTCAGAAAATTATAGATTCCATAGCAGTTCCAGAATACACAATTTAATTTGTTTTTAATTTTACCTCTGTTATTGTTGACTATCAGTTTATTACTATTTTTAACTTCTTTCACATTTCGTTTAAATCTAAATTAGGGGACTTTTCGGTTACGCCAAGTGAGTTTGATCGTTCACGAAAGAAGAAGTCTAGCGTAGAAGGTTTTAGGGCATTATTGACGGATGCTGCATTGCCAGTGGAGTTTAATCGTGTCTTGCTAAGATCCATTTTTTTGTTTGTGGTGTCTTGTTCCTCATCGGACAGAATACGCTTCTTTGTTACCGTGCTAACTAATGCTGGAGTTAGATTTTCCATCACTTTTCCGTCCACTATTAGCTGATCATATTTAAGATACGCACTTCTTCCTTCTTTACGGAACTTTAGCATATATGGGATGAGTTCCTTGCGCTTCATTCGTATGTTGTAAGGTAAATCGTCAGATAAGTAAATATTTGTACCTTGAAGAAGCTTCTTATTGGAAAAAATTTCTTTTTTAATTCTCCAGGTAGTCATTCCAATGATTAGTGGGCCCGTTTTTTGGTTTTTTCCCGGAGTATTTCTTATAAAATCTATATCAGTAGTAGTACATGGTACTTTCAATTTATTGTTGAATAATTCTAATACTAACTGTTCACTTTCACTATTCGTATAGGGAGTATTTTTTGTAACGCCATGCAAAACTATGTTTTTTCTTTTAAAGTTTTTTTCCATATCACTTGTTCTTTTTTCTAGTTGAACTAACTTATGTGACAGCTCACTTTGATCATGGTTAAGTTTATTAAATTTTTCTTCAATATTATTATTTATTATTTTTATTTCACTTTTTAATTCATTTTTTAAATCACTAATTGCATTTAAAATATCCTTTGTTGACACTGTTGACATTTTGTTTATTTATTTTATGGGTTACGTATTATAGATTATGTATATTCTATGTACGCAAGGTCTGTAATCTATGTACGTATGTTAATTGTTGTTCTGTTGCCAGCTTCACATTCAATTGCTGAATACTTGTGATTTATTATCTATGGTTCTTAGGTTATGTCTTGTCGTAAACGAATTTTTGTTTTATTTTGTATGTTACCCTTCTTTAACCCGTAAAAAACACCAAATTCCTTTAGGTAACAGTTTTGATAATGTCACTAATCACACTTTTAATTTTTTAAAACTGTGAATTAAACTATATTACAATAATTTTTTATGACACCAAATTAGAGCGATGTTTACTAGTGGCGCGCATACTACCAACCCATTTAATTCCTATATAAGTTTTATCTAATTATCGCCGTTGGTTTAGATTTCGATATTTTCAAATTTTGTCTTTATATGCTGCGCAAATCAATTTTGTTGATTTTCCGGGAAACTATAGGCGCTGGAAAGATTTTAATAGCAGTTATGATGAGCGCGAAAATAGCGCGTAATTCCTATATAAGCTTTATCTAATTAGCGCCGTTGGTTCAGATTTAGATATTTTCAATTTTTGTCTTTATATGCTGCTCAAATGAATTCTTTTGATTTTCCGGGAAACTATAGGCGCCGGAAAGTTTTTAATAGCAGTTATGATGAGCGCCAAAATAGCGCGTAATTCCTATGTAAGTTTTATCTAATTATCGCCGTTGGTTTAGATTTCGATATTTTCAAATTTTGTCTTTATATGCTGCTCAAATGAATTTTGTTGATTTTCCGGGAAACTATAGGCGCTGGAAAGATTTTAATAGCAGTTATGATGAGCGCCAAAATAGCGCGTAATTCCTATATAAGTTTTATCTAATTATCGCCGTTGGTTTAGATTTCGATATTTTCAAATTTTGTCTTTATATGCTGCTCAAATGAACTTTGTTGATTTTCCGGGAAACTATAGGCGCTGGAAAGATTTTAATAGCAGTTATGATGAGCGCGAAAGTAGCGCGTAATTCCTATATAAGCTTTATCTAATTATCGCCATTGGTTTAGATTTCGATATTTTCAAATTTTGTCTTTATATGCTGCTCAAATGAATTTTGTTGATTTTCCGGGAAACTATAGGCGCTGGAAGGATTTTAATAGCAGTTATGCTGAGCGCGAAAATAGCGCGTAATTCCTATATAAGCTTTATCTAATTAGCGCCGTTGGTTCAGATTTAGATATTTTCAATTTTTGTCTTTATATGCTGCTCAAATGAATTTTTTTGATTTTCCGGGAAACTATAGGCGCCGGAAAGTTTTCAATAGCAGTTATGATGAGCGCCAAAATAGCGCGTAATTCCTATATAAGTTTTATCTAATTATCGCCGTTGGTTTAGATTTCGATATTTTCAAATTGTGTCTTTATATGCTGCTCAAATGAATTTTGTTGATTTTCCGGGAAACTATAGGCGCTGGAAGGATTTTAATAGCAGTTATGCTGATCGCGAAAATAGCGCGTAATTCCTATATAAGTTTATCTAATTAGCGCCGTTGGTTCAGATTTAGATATTTTCAATTTTTGTCTTTATATGCTGCTCAAATGAATTTTTTTGATTTTCCGGGAAACTATAGGCGCCGGAAAGTTTTTAATAGCAGTTATGATGAGCGCCAAAATAGCGCGTAATTCCTATATAAGTTCTATCTAATTATCGCCGTTGGTTTAGATTTCGATATTTTTAAATTTTGTCTTTATATGCTGCTCAAATGAATTTTGTTGATTTTCCGGGAAACTATAGGCGCTGGAAAGATTTTAGTAGCAGTTATGATGAGCGCCAAAATAGCGCGTAATTCCTATATAAGTTTTATCTAATTATCGCCGTTGGTTTAGATTACCATATTTTCAAATTTTGTCTTTATATGCTGCTCAAATGAATTTTGTTGATGTTCCGGGAAACTATAGGCGCTGGAAAGATTTTAACAGCAGTTATGATGAGCGCGAAAATAGCGCGTAATTCCTATATAAGCTTTATATAATTAGCGCCAATGGTTCAGATTTAGATATTTTCAATTTTTGTCTTTATATGCTGCTCAAATGAATTTTTTTGATTTTCCGGGAAACTATAGGCGCCGGAAAGTTTTTAATAGCAGTTATGATGAGCGCCAAAATAGCGCGTAATTCCTATATAAGCTTTATCTAATTATCGCCGTTGGTTTAGATTTCGATATTTTCAAATTTTGTCTTTATATGCTGCTCAAACGAATTTTTTTGATTTTCCGGGAAACTATAGGCGCTGGAAAGATTTTAATAGCAGTTATGATGAGCGCGAAAATAGCGCGTAATTCCTATATAAGTTTTATCTAATTATCGCCGTTGGTTTAGATTTCGATATTTTCAAATTTTGTCTTTATATGCTGCTCAAATGAATTTTGTTTGTCTTTATATGCTGCTCAAATGAATTCTTTTGATTTTCCGGGAAACTATAGGCGCCGGAAAGTTTTTAATAGCAGTTATGATGAGCGCCAAAATAGCGCGTAATTCCTATATAAGTTTTATCTAATTATCGCCGTTGGTTTAGATTTCGATATTTTCAAATTTTGTCTTTATATGCTGCTCAAATGAATTTTGTTGATTTTCCGGGAAACTATAGGCGCTGGAAAGATTTTAATAGCAGTTATGATGAGCGCCAAAATAGCGCGTAATTCCAATATAAGTTTTATCTAATTATCGCCGTTGGTTTAGATTTCGATATTTTCAAATTTTGTCTTTATATGCTGCTCAAATGAACTTTGTTGATTTTCCGGGAAACTATAGGCGCTGGAAAGATTTTAATAGCAGTTATGATGAGCGCGAAAATAGCGCGTAATTCCTATATAAGCTTTATCTAATTATCGCCATTGGTTTAGATTTCGATATTTTCAAATTTTGTCTTTATATGCTGCTCAAATGAATTTTGTTGATTTTCCGGGAAACTATAGGCGCTGGAAGGATTTTAATAGCAGTTATGCTGAGCGCGAAAATAGCGCGTAATTCCTATATAAGCTTTATCTAATTAGCGCCGTTGGTTCAGATTTAGATATTTTCAATTTTTGTCTTTATATGCTCCTCAAATGAATTTTTTTGATTTTCCGGGAAATTATAGGCGCCGGAAAGTTTTTAATAGCAGTCTTGATGAGCGCCAAAATAGCGCGTAATTCCTATATAAGTTTTATCTAATTATCGCCGTTGGTTTAGATTTCGATATTTTCAAATTTTGTCTTTATATGCTGCTCAAATGAATTTTGTTGATTTTCCGGGAAACTATAGGCGCTGGAAGGATTTTAATAGCAGTTATGCTGATCGCGAAAATAGCGCGTAATTCCTATATAAGCTTTATCTAATTAGCGCCGTTGGTTCAGATTTAGATATTTTCAATTTTTGTCTTTATATGCTGCTCAAATGAATTTTTTTGATTTTCCGGGAAACTATAGGCGCCGGAAAGTTTTTAATAGCAGTTATGATGAGCGCCAAAATAGCGCGTAATTCCTATATAAGTTCTATCTAATTATCGCCGTTGGTTTAGATTTCGATATTTTTAAATTTTGTCTTTATATGCTGCTCAAATGAATTTTGTTTGTCTTTATATGCTGCTCAAATGAATTTTGTTGATTTTCCGGGAAACTATAGGCGCTGGAAAGATTTTAATAGCAGTTATGATGAGCGCGAAAATAGCGCGTAATTCCTATATAAGCTTTATCTAATTAGCGCCGTTGGTTCAGATTTAGATATTTTCAATTTTTGTCTTTATATGCTGCTCAAATGAATTTTTTTGATTTTCCGGGAAACTCTAGGCGCCGGAAAGTTTTTAATAGCAGTTATGATGAGCGCGAAAATAGCGCGTAATTCCCATATAAGCTTTATCTAATTAGCGCCAATGGTTCAGATTTATATATTTTCAATTTTTGTCTTTATATGCTGCTCAAATGAATTTTTTTGATTTTCCGGGAAACTATAGGCGCCGGAAAGTTTTTAATAGCAGTTATGATGAGCGCCAAAATAGCGCGTAATTCCTATATAAGCTTTATCTAATTATCGCCGTTGGTTTAGATTTCGATATTTTCAAATTTTGTCTTTATATGCTGCTCAAACGAATTTTTTTGATTTTCCGGGAAACTATAGGCGCTGGAAAGATTTTAATAGCAGTTATGATGAGCGCGAAAATAGCGCGTAATTCCTATATAAGTTTTCTCTAATTATCGCCGTTGGTTTAGATTTCGATATTTTCAAATTTTGTCTTTATATGCTGCTCAAATGAATTTTGTTGATTTTCCGGGAAACTATAGGCGCTGGAAGGATTTTAATAGCAGTTATGCTGAGCGCGAAAATAGCGCGTAATTCCTATATAAGCTTTATCTAATTAGCGCCGTTGATTCAGATTTAGATATTTTCAATTTTTGTCTTTATATGCTGCTCAAATGAATATTGTTGATTTTCCGGGAAACTATAGGCGCTGGAAAGATTTTAATAGCAGTTATGATGAGCGCGAAAATAGCGCGTAATTCCTATATAAGCTTTATCTAATTAGCGCCGTTGGTTCAGATTTAGATATTTTCAATTTTTGTCTTTATAAGCTGCTCAAATGAATTTTTTTGATTTTCCGGGAAACTATAGGCGCCGGAAGGATTTTAATAGCAATTATGCTGAGCGTGAAAATAGCGCGTAATTTCTATATAAGCTTTATCTAATTAGCACCGTTGGTTCAGATTTAGATATTTTCAATTTTTGTCTTTATATGCCGCTCAAATGAATTTTGTTGATTTTTCGGGAAACTATAGACGCTGGAAGGATTTTGATAGCAGTTATGATTAGCGCGAAAATAGCGCGTAATTCCTATATAAGCTTTCTCTAATTAGCGCCGTTGGTTCAGATTTAGATATTTTCAATTTTTGTCTTTATATGCTGCTCAAATGAATTTTTTTGATTTTCCGGGAAACTATAGGCGCCGGAAAGTTTTTAATAGCAGTTATGATGAGCGCCAAAATAGCGCGTAATTCCTATATAAGTTTTATCTAATTATCGCCGTTGGTTTAGATTTCGATATTTTCAAATTTTGTCTTTATATGCTGCTCAAATGAATTTTGTTGATTTTCCGGGAAACTATAGGCGCTGGAAAGATTTTAATAGCAGTTTTGATGAGCGCCAAAATAGCGCGTAATTCCTATATAAGTTTTATCTAATTATCGCCGTTGGTTTAGATTTCGATATTTTCAAATTTTGTCTTTATATGCTGCTCAAATGAATTTTGTTGATTTTCCGGGAAACTATAGGCGCTGGAAAGATTTTAATAGCATTTATGATGAGCGCGAAAATAGCGCGTAATTCATATATAAGCTTTATCTAATTATCGCCGTTGGTTTAGATTTCGATATTTTTAAATTTTGTCTTTATATGCTGCTCAAATGAATTTTGTTGATTTTCCGGGAAACTATAGGCGCTGGAAAGATTTTAATAGCAGTTATGATGAGCGCGAAAATAGCGCGTAATTCCTATATAAGCTTTATCTAATTAGCGCCGTTGGTTCAGATTTAGATATTTTCAATTTTTGTCTTTATATGCTGCTCAAATGAATTTTTTTGATTTTCCGGGAAACTATAGGCGCCGGAAAGTTTTTAATAGCATTTATGATGAGCGCGAAAATAGCGCGTAATTCCTATATAAGTTTTATCTAATTATCGCCGTTGGTTTAGATTTCGATATTTTCAAATTTTGTCTTTATATGCTGCTCAAATGAATTTTGTTGATTTTCCGGGAAACTATAGGCGCTGGAAAGATTTTAATAGCAGTTATGATGAGCGCCAAAATAGCGCGTAATTCCTATATAAGTTTTATTTAATTATCGCCGTTGGTTTAGATTTCGATATTTTCAAATTTTGTCTTTATATGCTGCTCAAATGAATTTTGTTGATTTTCCGGGAAACTATAGGCGCTGGAAAGATTTTAATAGCAGTTATGATGAGCGCCAAAATAGCGCGTAATTCCTATATAAGTTTTATCTAATTATCGCCGTTGGTTTAGATTTCGATATTTTCAAATTTTGTCTTTATATGCTGCTCAAATGAATTTTGTTGATTTTCCGGGAAACTATAGGCGCCGGAAAGTTTTTAATAGCAGTTATGATGAGCGCCAAAATAGCGCGTAATTCCTATATAAGTTTTATCTAATTATCGCCGTTGGTTTAGATTTCGATATTTTCAAATTTTGTCTTTATATGCTGCTCAAATGAATTTTGTTGATTTTCCGGGAAACTATAGGCGCTGGAAGGATTTTAATAGCAGTTATGATGAGCGCGAACATAGCGCGTAATTCCTATATAAGCTTTATCTAATTAGCGCCAATGGTTCAGATTTAGATATTTTCAATTTTTGTCTTTATATGCTGCTCAAACGAATTTTTTTGATTTTCCGGGAAACTATAGGCGCTGGAAAGATTTTAATAGCAGTTATGATGAGCGCGAAAATATCGCGTAATTCCTATATAAGTTTTATCTAATTATCGCCGTTGGTTTAGATTTCGATATTTTCAAATTTTGTCTTTATATGCTGCTCAAACGAATTTTGTTGATTTTCCGGGAAACTATAGGCGCTGGAAGGATTTTAATAGCAGTTATGCTGAGCGCGAAAATAGCGCGTAATTCCTATATAAGCTTTATCTAATTAGCGCCGTTGGTTCAGATTTAGATATTTTCAATTTTTGTCTTTATATGCTGCTCAAATGAATTTTTTTGATTTTCCGGGAAACTATAGGCGCCGGAAAGTTTTCAATAGCAGTTATGATGAGCGCCAAAATAGCGCGTAATTCCTATATAAGTTTTATCTAATTATCGCCGTTGGTTTAGATTTCGATATTTTCAAATTGTGTCTTTATATGCTGCTCAAATGAATTTTGTTGATTTTCCGGGAAACTATAGGCGCTGGAAGGATTTTAATAGCAGTTATGCTGATCGCGAAAATAGCGCGTAATTCCTATATAAGTTTATCTAATTAGCGCCGTTGGTTCAGATTTAGATATTTTCAATTTTTGTCTTTATATGCTGCTCAAATGAATTTTTTTGATTTTCCGGGAAACTATAGGCGCCGGAAAGTTTTTAATAGCAGTTATGATGAGCGCCAAAATAGGGCGTAATTCCTATATAAGTTCTATCTAATTATCGCCGTTGGTTTAGATTTCGATATTTTTAAATTTTGTCTTTATATGCTGCTCAAATGAATTTTGTTGATTTTCCGGGAAACTATAGGCGCTGGAAAGATTTTAGTAGCAGTTATGATGAGCGCCAAAATAGCGCGTAATTCCTATATAAGTTTTATCTAATTATCGCCGTTGGTTTAGATTACCATATTTTCAAATTTTGTCTTTATATGCTGCTCAAATGAATTTTGTTGATGTTCCGGGAAACTATAGGCGCTGGAAAGATTTTAACAGCAGTTATGATGAGCGCGAAAATAGCGCGTAATTCCTATATAAGCTTTATCTAATTAGCGCCAATGGTTCAGATTTAGATATTTTCAATTTTTGTCTTTATATGCTGCTCAAATGAATTTTTTTGATTTTCCGGGAAACTATAGGCGCCGGAAAGTTTTTAATAGCAGTTATGATGAGCGCCAAAATAGCGCGTAATTCCTATATAAGCTTTATCTAATTATCGCCGTTGGTTTAGATTTCGATATTTTCAAATTTTGTCTTTATATGCTGCTCAAACGAATTTTTTTGATTTTCCGGGAAACTATAGGCGCTGGAAAGATTTTAATAGCAGTTATGATGAGCGCGAAAATAGCGCGTAATTCCTATATAAGTTTTATCTAATTATCGCCGTTGGTTTAGATTTCGATATTTTCAAATTTTGTCTTTATATGCTGCTCAAATGAATTTTGTTTGTCTTTATATGCTGCTCAAATGAATTCTTTTGATTTTCCGGGAAACTATAGGCGCCGGAAAGTTTTTAATAGCAGTTATGATGAGCGCCAAAATAGCGCGTAATTCCTATATAAGTTTTATCTAATTATCGCCGTTGGTTTAGATTTCGATATTTTCAAATTTTGTCTTTATATGCTGCTCAAAGGAATTTTGTTGATTTTCCGGGAAACTATAGGCGCTGGAAAGATTTTAATAGCAGTTATGATGAGCGCCAAAATAGCGCGTAATTCCAATATAAGTTTTATCTAATTATCGCCGTTGGTTTAGATTTCGATATTTTCAAATTTTGTCTTTATATGCTGCTCAAATGAACTTTGTTGATTTTCCGGGAAACTATAGGCGCTGGAAAGATTTTAATAGCAGTTATGATGAGCGCGAAAATAGCGCGTAATTCCTATATAAGCTTTATCTAATTATCGCCATTGGTTTAGATTTCGATATTTTCAAATTTTGTCTTTATATGCTGCTCAAATGAATTTTGTTGATTTTCCGGGAAACTATAGGCGCTGGAAGGATTTTAATAGCAGTTATGCTGAGCGCGAAAATAGCGCGTAATTCCTATATAAGCTTTATCTAATTAGCGCCGTTGGTTCAGATTTAGATATTTTCAATTTTTGTCTTTATATGCTCCTCAAATGAATTTTTTTGATTTTCCGGGAAATTATAGGCGCCGGAAAGTTTTTAATAGCAGTCTTGATGAGCGCCAAAATAGCGCGTAATTCCTATATAAGTTTTATCTAATTATCGCCGTTGGTTTAGATTTCGATATTTTCAAATTTTGTCTTTATATGCTGCTCAAATGAATTTTGTTGATTTTCCGGGAAACTATAGGCGCTGGAAGGATTTTAATAGCAGTTATGCTGATCGCGAAAATAGCGCGTAATTCCTATATAAGCTTTATCTAATTAGCGCCGTTGGTTCAGATTTAGATATTTTCAATTTTTGTCTTTATATGCTGCTCAAATGAATTTTTTTGATTTTCCGGGAAACTATAGGCGCCGGAAAGTTTTTAATAGCAGTTATGATGAGCGCCAAAATAGCGCGTAATTCCTATATAAGTTCTATCTAATTATCGCCGTTGGTTTAGATTTCGATATTTTTAAATTTTGTCTTTATATGCTGCTCAAATGAATTTTGTTTGTCTTTATATGCTGCTCAAATGAATTTTGTTGATTTTCCGGGAAACTATAGGCGCTGGAAAGATTTTAATAGCAGTTATGATGAGCGCGAAAATAGCGCGTAATTCCTATATAAGCTTTATCTAATTAGCGCCGTTGGTTCAGATTTAGATATTTTCAATTTTTGTCTTTATATGCTGCTCAAATGAATTTTTTTGATTTTCCGGGAAACTCTAGGCGCCGGAAAGTTTTTAATAGCAGTTATGATGAGCGCGAAAATAGCGCGTAATTCCCATATAAGCTTTATCTAATTAGCGCCAATGGTTCAGATTTATATATTTTCAATTTTTGTCTTTATATGCTGCTCAAATGAATTTTTTTGATTTTCCGGGAAACTATAGGCGCCGGAAAGTTTTTAATAGCAGTTATGATGAGCGCCAAAATAGCGCGTAATTCCTATATAAGCTTTATCTAATTATCGCCGTTGGTTTAGATTTCGATATTTTCAAATTTTGTCTTTATATGCTGCTCAAACGAATTTTTTTGATTTTCCGGGAAACTATAGGCGCTGGAAAGATTTTAATAGCAGTTATGATGAGCGCGAAAATAGCGCGTAATTCCTATATAAGTTTTCTCTAATTATCGCCGTTGGTTTAGATTTCGATATTTTCAAATTTTGTCTTTATATGCTGCTCAAATGAATTTTGTTGATTTTCCGGGAAACTATAGGCGCTGGAAGGATTTTAATAGCAGTTATGCTGAGCGCGAAAATAGCGCGTAATTCCTATATAAGCTTTATCTAATTAGCGCCGTTGATTCAGATTTAGATATTTTCAATTTTTGTCTTTATATGCTGCTCAAATGAATATTGTTGATTTTCCGGGAAACTATAGGCGCTGGAAAGATTTTAATAGCAGTTATGATGAGCGCGAAAATAGCGCGTAATTCCTATATAAGCTTTATCTAATTAGCGCCGTTGGTTCAGATTTAGATATTTTCAATTTTTGTCTTTATAAGCTGCTCAAATGAATTTTTTTGATTTTCCGGGAAACTATAGGCGCCGGAAGGATTTTAATAGCAATTATGCTGAGCGTGAAAATAGCGCGTAATTTCTATATAAGCTTTATCTAATTAGCACCGTTGGTTCAGATTTAGATATTTTCAATTTTTGTCTTTATATGCCGCTCAAATGAATTTTGTTGATTTTTCGGGAAACTATAGACGCTGGAAGGATTTTGATAGCAGTTATGATTAGCGCGAAAATAGCGCGTAATTCCTATATAAGCTTTCTCTAATTAGCGCCGTTGGTTCAGATTTAGATATTTTCAATTTTTGTCTTTATATGCTGCTCAAATGAATTTTTTTGATTTTCCGGGAAACTATAGGCGCCGGAAAGTTTTTAATAGCAGTTATGATGAGCGCCAAAATAGCGCGTAATTCCTATATAAGTTTTATCTAATTATCGCCGTTGGTTTAGATTTCGATATTTTCAAATTTTGTCTTTATATGCTGCTCAAATGAATTTTGTTGATTTTCCGGGAAACTATAGGCGCTGGAAAGATTTTAATAGCAGTTTTGATGAGCGCCAAAATAGCGCGTAATTCCTATATAAGTTTTATCTAATTATCGCCGTTGGTTTAGATTTCGATATTTTCAAATTTTGTCTTTATATGCTGCTCAAATGAATTTTGTTGATTTTCCGGGAAACTATAGGCGCTGGAAAGATTTTAATAGCATTTATGATGAGCGCGAAAATAGCGCGTAATTCATATATAAGCTTTATCTAATTATCGCCGTTGGTTTAGATTTCGATATTTTTAAATTTTGTCTTTATATGCTGCTCAAATGAATTTTGTTGATTTTCCGGGAAACTATAGGCGCTGGAAAGATTTTAATAGCAGTTATGATGAGCGCGAAAATAGCGCGTAATTCCTATATAAGCTTTATCTAATTAGCGCCGTTGGTTCAGATTTAGATATTTTCAATTTTTGTCTTTATATGCTGCTCAAATGAATTTTTTTGATTTTCCGGGAAACTATAGGCGCCGGAAAGTTTTTAATAGCATTTATGATGAGCGCGAAAATAGCGCGTAATTCCTATATAAGTTTTATCTAATTATCGCCGTTGGTTTAGATTTCGATATTTTCAAATTTTGTCTTTATATGCTGCTCAAATGAATTTTGTTGATTTTCCGGGAAACTATAGGCGCTGGAAAGATTTTAATAGCAGTTATGATGAGCGCCAAAATAGCGCGTAATTCCTATATAAGTTTTATTTAATTATCGCCGTTGGTTTAGATTTCGATATTTTCAAATTTTGTCTTTATATGCTGCTCAAATGAATTTTGTTGATTTTCCGGGAAACTATAGGCGCTGGAAAGATTTTAATAGCAGTTATGATGAGCGCCAAAATAGCGCGTAATTCCTATATAAGTTTTATCTAATTATCGCCGTTGGTTTAGATTTCGATATTTTCAAATTTTGTCTTTATATGCTGCTCAAATGAATTTTGTTGATTTTCCGGGAAACTATAGGCGCCGGAAAGTTTTTAATAGCAGTTATGATGAGCGCCAAAATAGCGCGTAATTCCTATATAAGTTTTATCTAATTATCGCCTTTGGTTTAGATTTCGATATTTTCAAATTTTTTCTTTATATGCTGCTCAAATGAATTTTGTTGATTTTCCGGGAAACTATAGGCGCTGGAAAGATTTTAATCGCAGTTATGATGAGCGCGAAAATAGCGCGTAATTCCTATATAAGCTTTATCTAATTAGCGCCGTTGGTTCAGATTTAGATATTTTCAATTTTTGTCTTTATATGCTGCTCAAATGAATTTTTTTGATTTTCCGGGAAACTATAGGCGCCGGAAAGTTTTTAATAGCAGTTATGATGAGCGCCAAAATAGCGCGTAATTCCTATATAAGTTTTATCTAATTATCGCCGTTGGTTTAGATTTCGATATTTTCAAATTTTGTCTTTATATGCTGCTCAAATGAATTTTGTTGATTTTCCGGGAAACTATAGGCGCTGGAAAGATTTTAATAAATAGCGCGTAATTCCTATATAAGCTTTATCTAATTAGCGCCGTTGGTTTAGATTTCGATATTTTCAAATTTTGTCTTTATATGCTGCTCAAATGAATTTTGTTGACTTTCCGGGAAACTATAGGCGCTGGAAAGATTTTAATAGCAGTTATGATGAGCGCGAAAATAGCGCGTAATTCCTATATAAGCTTTATCTAATTAGCGCCGTTGGTTCAGATTTAGATATTTTCAATTTTTGTCTTTATATGCTGCTCAAATGAATTTTTTTGATTTTCCGGGAAACTATAGGCGCCGGAAAGTTTTTAATTTTTAATAATCAACGCGAAAATAGCGCGTAATTCCTATATAAGCTTTATCTAATTAGCGCGTTGGTTCAGATTTAGATATTTTCAAATTTTGTCTTTATATGCTGCTCAAATGTATTTTGATTTTTTGGGAAACTATAGGGGCCGGAAAGTTTTTAATAGCAGTTATGATGAGCGCCAAAATTGCGCGTAATTCCTATATAAGTTTTATCTAATTATCGCCGTTGGTTTAGATTTCGACATTTTGAAATTTTGTCTTTATATGCTGCTCAAATGAATTTTTTTGATTTTCCGGGAAACTATAGGCGCTGGAAAGATTTTAATAGCAGTTATGATGAGCGCCAAAATAGCGCGTAATTCCTATATAAGTTTTATCTAATTATCGCCGTTGGTTTAGATTTCGATATTTTCAAATTTTGTCTTTATATGCTGCGCAAATGAATTTTGTTGATTTTCCGGGAAACTATAGGCCCTGGAAGGATTTTAATAGCAGTTATGCTGACCGCGAAAATAGCGCGTAATTCCTATATAAGTTTTATCTAATTAGCGCCGTTAGTTCAGATTTAGATATTTTCGATTTTTGTCTTTATATGCTGCTCAAATGAATTTTTTGATTTTCCGGGAAACTATAGGCGCCGGAAAATTTTTTATAAGCAGTTATGATGAGCGCCAAAATAGCGCGTAATTCCTATATAAGTTTTATCTAATTATCGCCGTTGGTTTACATTTCGATATTTTGAAATTTTGTCTTTATATGCTGCTCAAATGAATTTTGTTGATTTTCCGGGAAACTATAGGCGCTGGAAAGATTTTAATAGCAGTTATGATGAGCGCGAAAATAGCGCGTAATTCCTATATAAGTTTTATCTAATTATCGCCGTTGGTTCAGATTTAGATATTTTTAATTTTTGTCTTTATATGCTGCTCAAATGAATTTTTTTGATTTTCCGGGAAACTGTAGGCGCCGGAAAGTTTTTAATAGCAGTTATGATGAGCGCCAAAATAGCGCGCAATTCCTATATAAGTTCTATCTAATTATCGCCGGTGGTTTAGTTTTCGATATTTTCAAATTTTGTCTTTATATGCTGCTCAAATTAATTTTGTTGATTTTCCGGGAAACTATAGGCGCTGGAAAGATTTTAATAGCAGTTATGATGAGCGCGAAAATAGCGCGTAATTCCTATATATACTTTATCTAATTAGCGCCGTTGGTTCAGATTTAGATATTTTCAATTTTTGTCTTTATATGCTGCTCAAATGAATTTTTTTGATTTTCCGGGAAACTATAGGCGCCGGAAAGTTTTTAATAGCAGTTATGATGAGCGCCAAAATAGCGCGTAATTCCTATATAAGTTTTATCTAATTATCGCCGTTGGTTTAGATTTCGATATTTTCAAATTTTGTCTTTATATGCTGCTCAAATGAATTTTGCTGATTTTCCGGGAAACTATAGATGCCGCAAAGTTTTTAATAGCAGTTATGATGAGCGCCAAAATAGCGCGTAATTCCTATATAAGTTTTATCTAATTATCGCCGTTGGTTTAGATTTCGATATTTTCAAATTTTGTCTTTATATGCAGCTCAAATGAATTTTGTTGATTTTCCGGGAAACTATAGGCGCTGGAAGGATTTTAATAGCAGTTATGCTAAGCGCGAAAATTGCGCGTAATTCCTATATAAGCTTTATCTAATTAGCGCCGTTGGTTCAGATTTAGATATTTTCAATTTTTGTCTTTATATGCTGCTCAAATGAATTTTTTTGATTTTCCGGGAAACTATAGGCGCCGGAAAGTTTTTAATAGCAGTTATGATGAGCGCCAAAATAGCGCGTAATTCCTATATAAATTTTATCTAATTATCGCCGTTGGTTTAGATTTCGATATTTTCAAATTTTGTCTTTATATGCTGCTCAAATGAATTTTGTTGATTTTCCGGGAAACTATAGGCGCTGGAAAGATTTTAATAGCAGTTATGCTGAGCGGAAAATAGCGCGTAATTCCTATATAAGTTTTATCTAATTATCGCCGTTGGTTTAGATTTCGATATTTTCAAATTTTGTCTTTATATGCTGCTCAAAAGAATTTTGTTGATTTTCGGGAAACTATAGCCGCCGGAAAGTTTTTAATAGCAGTTATGATGAGCGAATAAATAGCGCGTAATTCCTATATAAGTTTTATCTAATTATCGCCTTTGGTTTAGATTTCGATATTTTCAAATTTTGTCTTTATATGCTGCTCAAATGAATTTTGTTGATTTTCCGGGAAACTATAGGCGCTGGAAAGATTTTAATAGCAGTTATGATGAGCGCCAAAATAGCGCGTAATTCCTATATAAGTTTTATCTAATTATCGCCGTTGGTTTAGATTTCGATATTTTCAAATTTTGTCTTTATATGCTGCTCAAATGAATTTTGTTGATTTTCCGGGAAACTATAGGCGCTGGAAGGATTTTAATAGCAGTTATGCTGAGCGCGAAAATAGCGCGTAATTCCTATATAAGCTTTATCTAATTAGCGCGTTGGTTCAGATTTAGATATTTTCAAATTTTGTCTTTATATGCTGCTCAAATGAATTTTTTTGGATTTTCCGGGAAGCTATAGGCGCCGGAAAGTTTTTAATAGCAGTTATGATGAGCGCCGAAATAGCGCGTAATTCCTATATAAGTTTTATCTAATTATCGCCGTTGGTTTAGATTTCGATATTTTGAAATTTTGTCTTTATATGCTGCTCAAATGAATTTTTTTGATTTTCCGGGAAACTATAGGCGCTGGAAAGATTTTAATAGCAGTTATGATGAGCGCCAAAATAGCGCGTAATTCCTATATAAGTTTTATCTAATTATCGCCGTTGGTTTAGATTTCGATATTTTCAAATTTTGTCTTTATATGCTGCTCAAATGAATTTTGTTGATTTTCCGGGAAAATATAGGCGCTGGAAAGATTTTAATAGCAGTTATGATGAGCGCGAAAATAGCGCGTAATTCCTATATAAGCTTTATCTAATTAGCGCCGTTGGTTCAGATTTAGATATTTTCAATTTTTGTCTTTATATGCTGCTCAAATGAATTTTTTTGATTTTCCGGGAAACTATAGGCGCCGGAAAGTTTTTAATAGCAGTTATGATGAGCGCCAAAATAGCGCGTAATTCCTATATAAGTTTTATCTAATTATCGCCTTTGGTTTAGATTTCGATATTTTCAAATTTTTTCTTTATATGCTGCTCAAATGAATTTTGTTGATTTTCCGGGAAACTATAGGCGCTGGAAAGATTTTAATAGCAGTTATGATGAGCGCGAAAAAAGCGCGTAATTCCTATATAAGCTTTATCTAATTAGCGCCGTTGGTTCAGATTTAGATATTTTCAATTTTTGTCTTTATATGCTGCTCAAATGAATTTTTTTGATTTTCCGGGAAACTATAGGCGCCGGAAATTTTGAATAGCAGTTATGATGAGCGCCAAAATAGCGCGTAATTCCTATATAAGTTTTATCTAATTATCGCCGTTGGTTTAGATTTCGATAATTTCAAATTTTGTCTTTATATGCTGCTCAAATGAATTTTGTTGATTTTCCGGGAAACTATAGGCGCTGGAAAGATTTTAATAAATAGCGCGTAATTCCTATATAAGCTTTATCTAATTAGCGCCGTTGGTTTAGATTTCGATATTTTCAAATTTTGTCTTTATATGCTGCTCAAATGAATTTTGTTGATTTTCCGGGAAACTATAGGCGCTGGAAGGATTTTAATAGCAGTTATGCTGAGCGGAAAATAGCGCGTAATTCCTATCTAAGTTTTATCTAATTATCGCCGTTGGTTTAGATTTCGATATTTTCAAATTTTGTCTTTATATGCTGCTCAAATGAATTTTTTTGATTTTCCGGGAAGCTATAGGCGCCGGAAAGTTTTTAATAGCAGTTATGATGAGCGCCGAAATAGCGCGTAATTCCTATATAAGTTTTATCTAATTATCGCCGTTGGTTTAGATTTCGATATTTTGAAATTTTGTCTTTATATGCTGCTCAAATGAATTTTTTTGATTTTCCGGGAAACTATAGGCGCTGGAAAGATTTTAATAGCAGTTATGATGAGCGCCAAAATAGCGCGTAATTCCTATATGGGTAATTCTACGATAAGAGGTAACTTGTGCGGCAATCAGTTTAAAATAGAAATTTCAGTCTATATGTTGTCATTTTTGCAATAAAACACATCACCTAAATGTACTTTATTAAATAACGTCACGATTAAATGCCTGATTAAAGTATATTTTTCTGAAATTCCTTATAAAGTCTGAAAAAGTCTCTACCCTGGCCTGTCCCCCTGTCGGTTTCAGTTTAATTTGCAAACGATACATACCTTCTTTTTATCAGTTATTAAACTAAAGTATGTTAAACACAAATTTCAATAAATATATTCAAGTATTGTTAAGGAAAAATAGAACAATATTTATTTATTCGCAATATTTTTTAAATTTAACTTTTGTCCCACTGTTTTTGGGTATCTACCCTGGCAAATTTCATTCCGCTACTACAAACACAAATATTAAACGGCCATATTCCAAATAGCGCTCAAGGTCATCTATCGACGTGAAGTTAACGATGAAAAACATGTGAGCCGTTAAGAGCGCTGTCATTTGTTAGTTGTTGCGAAGCATTGGTTCAAAGTGGTGGTTTCGTGAGGTCATTGTGTCTCTCCACTGGTAAGTCATAAAAGCTATATTATTAATTTAATTTATTTACATTTACTGGTCTAATTTAATACTGATGCAATAGTTAAAGTGTGATACATAATGTACCGAAACATTTCTTATGTCAATTAAAACAATAAAATTTATCATGAAAACGTCTCTTCCCTGCCATATTTCCCCTGGCAAGATAACTGTCAGGGGAGAGACTTGTTGACCAGGGGAGATAATGTTAGTGCAAACAAACTTAGATATATAATGTCTATGGTCGCATTTTTACAGTTATTCCATTTCTTGAATGACTTAATTATATATAGAGATAATTCGCATTAGTATATATTTCGTCTATTGAATTTTATTAATTTTTAAATTGTCATTTTAGCTACTTCTGATATTATATTCAAAAGAAAACTTGAAAAATTTTATCACAAAAACATCTAAAAAGGGCGAATTATGATTAAAAAAAATTAATTATAATATTAATGACATACCAATATTATTATTTCTAAAATAATGTGAAATTACTCTTGTACACTTTACGTGGAATTACCGTGAAGCTGGACACGGTAAGGGGGCTCCTGATGGTGTCGGAGCTGTTTGCAAAAGATCAGCAGAGCGATTAGTGGCTAGTGGCAAAGATATAGCATCTCTGAGAGATTTGTCAAATGCTATTCAGGAAAACTGTCCTAGCATCAATGTTTTCGTTATTGATGACGAAAATATCCTTCAGAAAGACGCTTTAATTGCTAGTACTAAAGAACAAATACAGACTTTTCCAGGTACATTGCGTGTCCATCAAGTGTCATGGAACATTGAAGATCCAAAAAAATTGAAAATGAAGTCTTTAAGCTGCTCTTGCAATGAAAATAGTGATCATTTCAAAATTGGTGCCATAATATACTCCTCTAATAAAAAAGCTCGTCTCCGAGTCGAGGATGTTTATGGACCGGATTCGGAGTCCGAGAACGAGAAAGAGAATCCATTTGACAGTGAACAAGTCATTACACCGAAAGGTGACAAGCACCATATAGAAGATGAACAACAACCGTCGACATCCAAAAAAACATTTAAGAACGGTGATTTTATTCTTCTCAAACTATTCTCTAAAAAAACAGAGTACCGTTACGTGGCCATGTGTACGGGTTTAGAAGAAGATGACGAAATACAAGTAATTTTCTGTAAAATATGGGACAAAAGTGGAAAATTATTTAAAGTCGAAGAAAACGATATTTCATTTATCTCAGAAGATCAGATTGTTCAGGCATTACCTATGCCAAATCTTATTTTAAAAGGGCAGAGGATGTTCTACTGTTTCAAAGAGTCGGTGAACGTGTTTGAGAAAGCTTAAGCATTTTTTTTTTTTTGTTAATTAATATGGGCAAGAGAGTGCCTTCAATTTATATTTTTTATTTTATTTTATGATTAAAACATGTTCATTTAGTGAAATGTAGCATAGGTACAGGTAATATGAAAATTATCCTAGTTATCGCAAGTCTGATTATTTGTATTACTTAAAAGACGCTAGTCTATATAATTAGTATAATTAATAAAAGAATATTTTATTATTTGTTGTAGGTAAAATGCCATGTTACTTTCATATATTATTGTGTAATGACACTAAAGACACTTTTGTTTTAAATTTCAGAGAAGGCTGAAATAATATAGTCTGTTAATGTTAATATGATTGTTAACAATGATAGTCTGATTCTATGTTAAGTACAATGTTTAATTAAAGTTGATTTTACTAATTTTGTTACTTTTATTGCCACAAATTCTCTCCCCTGGCCAAATAAGTATCTACCCTGATCTTAGTGTCTCTACCCTGCCCAATGTATTTACCCTGGTCTTGTCAAAAGTAATAAAATATGCATAAAGTGACTTGCCCTTACGTGAAAAGATACATAAATAGGACAAAAATCGTAATATAAGTGTTTAATGAAAAAACAGCAACTTTCCTCCGTGGCCGTATTCTCTATGGTCTTAAAACCTCTTATCGTAGAACTACCCATATAAGTTTTATCTAATTATCGCCGTTGGTTTAGATTTCGATATTTTCAAATTTTGTCTTTATATGCTGCTCAAATGAATTTTGTTGATTTTCCGGGAAACTATAGGCGCTGGAAAGATTTTAATAGCATTTATGATGAGCGCGAAAATAGCGCGTAATTCCTATATAAGCTTTATCTAATTAGCGCCGTTGGTTCAGATTTAGATATTTTCAATTTTTGTCTTTATATGCTGCTCAAATGAATTTTTTTGATTTTCCGGGAAACTATAGGCGCCGGAAAGTTTTTAATAGCAGTTATGATGAGCGCCAAAATAGCGCGTAATTCCTATATAAGTTTTATCTAATTATCGCCGTTGGTTTAGATTTCGATAATTTCAAATTTTGTCTTTATATGCTGCTCAAATGAATTTTGTTGATTTTCCGGGAAACTATAGGCGCTGGAAGGATTTTAATAGCAGTTATGCTGAGCGCCAAAATAGCGGGTAATTCCTGTATAAGTTTTATCTAATTATCGCCGTTGGTTTAGATTACGATATTTTCAAATTTTGTCTTTATATGCTGCTCAAATGAATTTTGTTGACTTTCCGGGAAACTATAGGCGCTGGAAAGATTTTAATAGCAGTTATGATGAGCGCGAAAATAGCGAGTAATTCCTATATAAGCTTTATCTAATTAGCGCCGTTGGTTCAGATTTAGATATTTTCAATTTTTGTCTTTATATGCTGCTCAAATGAATTTTTTTGATTTTCCGGGAAACTATAGGCGCCGGAAAGTTTTTAATAGCAGTTATGATGAGCGCCAAAATAGCACGAAATTCCTATATAAGTTTTATCTAACTATCGCCGTTGGTTTAGATTTCGATATTTTCAAATTTTGTCTTTATATGCTGCTCAAATGAATTTTGTTGATTTTCCGGGAAACTATAGGCGCTGGAAGGATTTTAATAGCAGTTATGCTGAGCGCGAAAATAGCGCGTAATTCCTATATAAGCTTTATGTAATTAGCGCCGTTGGTTCAGATTTAGATATTTTCAATTTTTGTCTTTATATGCTACTCAAATGAATTTTTTTAATTTTCCGGGAAACTATAGGCGCCGGAAAGTTTTTAATAGCAGTTATGATGAGCGCCAAAATAGCGCGTAATTCCTATATAAGTTTTATCTAATTATCGCCGTTGGTTTAGATTTCGATATTTTCAAATTTTGTCTTTATATGCTGCTCAAATGAATTTTGTTGATTTTCCGGGAAACTATAGGCGCTGGAAGGATTTTAATAGCAGTTATTATGAGCGCGAAAATAGCGCGTAATTCCTATATAAGCTTTATCTAATTAGCGCCGTTGGTTCAGATTTAGATATTTTCAATTTTTGTCTTTATATGCTGCTCAAATGAATTTTTTTGATTTTCCGGGAAACTATAGGCGCCGGAAAGTTTTTAATAGCAGTTATGATGAGCGCCAAAATAGCGAGTAATTCCTATATAAGTTTTATCTAATTATCGCCGTTGGTTTAGATTTCGATATTTTCAAATTTTGTCTTTATATGCTGCTCAAATGAATTTTGTTGATTTTCCGGGAAACTATAGGCGCTGGAAAGATTTTAATAGCAGTTATGATGAGCGCCAAAATAGCGCGTAATTCCTATATAAGTTTTATCTAATTATCGCCGTTGGTTTAGATTTCGATATTTTCAAATTTTGTCTTTATATGCTGCTCAAATGAATTTTGTTGATTTTCCGGGAAACTATAGGCGCTGGAAAGATTTTAATAGCAGTTATGATGAGCGCGAAAATAGCGCGTAATTCCTATATAAGCTTTATCTAATTAGCGCCGTTGGTTCAGATTTAGATATTTTCAATTTTTGTCTTTATATGCTGCTCAAATGAATTTTTTTGATTTTCCGGGAAACTATAGGCGCCGGAAAGTTTTTAATAGCAGTTATGATGAGCGCCAAAATAGCGCGTAATTCCTATATAAGTTTTATCTAATTATCGCCTTTGGTTTAGATTTCGATATTTTCAAATTTTTTCTTTATATGCTGCTCAAATGAATTTTGTTGATTTTCCGGGAAACTATAGGCGCTGGAAAGATTTTAATAGCAGTTATGATGAGCGCGAAAATAGCGCGTAATTCCTATATAAGCTTTATCTAATTAGCGCCGTTGGTTCAGATTTAGATATTTTCAATTTTTGTCTTTATATGCTGCTCAAATGAATTTTGTTGATTTTCCGGGAAACTATAGGCGCCGGAAAGTTTTTAATAGCAGTTATGATGAGCGCCAAAATAGCGCGTAATTCCTATATAAGTTTTATCTAATTATCGCCGTTGGTTTAGATTTCGATAATTTCAAATTTTGTCTTTATATGCTGCTCAAATGAATTTTGTTGATTTTCCGGGAAACTATAGGCGCTGGAAAGATTTTAATAAATAGCGCGTAATTCCTATATAAGCTTTATCTAATTAGCGCCGTTGGTTTAGATTTCGATATTTTCAAATTTTGTCTTTATATGCTGCTCAAATGAATTTTGTTGATTTTCCGGGAAACTATAGGCGCTGGAAGGATTTTAATAGCAGTTATGCTGAGCGGAAAATAGCGCGTAATTCCTATCTAAGTTTTATCTAATTATCGCCGTTGGTTTAGATTTCGATATTTTCAAATTTTGTCTTTATATGCTGCTCGAATGAATTTTGTTGATTTTCCGGGAAACTATAGGCGCTGGAAGGATTTTAATAGCAGTTATGCTGAGCGCCAAAATAGCGGGTAATTCCTGTATAAGTTTTATCTAATTATCGCCGTTGGTTTAGATTACGATATTTTCAAATTTTGTCTTTATATGCTGCTCAAATGAATTTTGTTGACTTTCCGGGAAACTATAGGCGCTGGAAAGATTTTAATAGCAGTTATGATGAGCGCGAAAATAGCGAGTAATTCCTATATAAGCTTTATCTAATTAGCGCCGTTGGTTCAGATTTAGATATTTTCAATTTTTGTCTTTATATGCTGCTCAAATGAATTTTTTTGATTTTCCGGGAAACTATAGGCGCCGGAAAGTTTTTAATAGCAGTTATGATGAGCGCCAAAATAGCACGAAATTCCTATATAAGTTTTATCTAACTATCGCCGTTGGTTTAGATTTCGATATTTTCAAATTTTGTCTTTATATGCTGCTCAAATGAATTTTGTTGATTTTCCGGGAAACTATAGGCGCTGGAAGGATTTTAATAGCAGTTATGCTGAGCGCGAAAATAGCGCGTAATTCCTATATAAGCTTTATCTAATTAGCGCCGTTGGTTCAGATTTAGATATTTTCAATTTTTGTCTTTATATGCTACTCAAATGAATTTTGTTGATTTTCCGGGAAACTATAGGCGCCGGAAAGTTTTTAATAGCAGTTATGATGAGCGCCAAAATAGCGCGTAATTCCTATATAAGTTTTATCTAATTATCGCCGTTGGTTTAGATTTCGATATTTTCAAATTTTGTCTTTATATGCTGCTCAAATGAATTTTGTTGATTTTCCGGGAAACTATAGGCGCTGGAAGGATTTTAATAGCAGTTATTATGAGCGCGAAAATAGCGCGTAATTCCTATATAAGCTTTATCTAATTAGCGCCGTTGGTTCAGATTTAGATATTTTCAATTTTTGTCTTTATATGCTGCTCAAATGAATTTTTTTGATTTTCCGGGAAACTATAGGCGCCGGAAAGTTTTTAATAGCAGTTATGATGAGCGCCAAAATAGCGAGTAATTCCTATATAAGTTTTATCTAATTATCGCCGTTGGTTTAGATTTCGATATTTTCAAATTTTGTCTTTATATGCTGCTCAAATGAATTTTGTTGATTTTCCGGGAAACTATAGGCGCTGGAAGGATTTTAATAGCAGTTATGCTGAGCGCGAAAATAGCGCGTAATTCCTATATAAGCTTTATCTAATTAGCGCGTTGGTTCAGATTTAGATATTTTCAATATTTGTCTTTATATGCTGCTCAAATGAATTTTTTTGATTTTCCGGGAAACTATAGGCGCCGGAAAGTTTTTAATAGCAGTTATGATGAGCGCCAAAATAGCGCGTAATTCCTATATAAGTTTTATCTAATTATCGCCGTTGGTTTAGATTTCGATAATTTCAAATTTTGTCTTTATATGCTGCTCAAATGAATTTTGTTGATTTTCCGGGAAACTATAGGCGCTGGAAGGATTTTAATAGCAGTTATTATGAGCGCGAAAATAGCGCGTAATTCCTATATAAGCTTTATCTAATTAGCGCCGTTGGTTCAGATTTAGATATTTTCAATTTTTGTCTTTATATGCTGCTCAAATGAATTTTTTTGATTTTCCGGGAAACTATAGGCGCCGGAAAGTTTTTAATAGCAGTTATGATGAGCGCCAAAATAGCGAGTAATTCCTATATAAGTTTTATCTAATTATCGCCGTTGGTTTAGATTTCGATATTTTCAAATTTTGTCTTTATATGCTGCTCAAATGAATTTTGTTGATTTTCCGGGAAACTATAGGCGCTGGAAGGATTTCAATAGCAGTTATGCTGAGCGCGAAAATAGCGCGTAATTCCTATATAAGCTTTATCTAATTAGCGCGTTGGTTCAGATTTAGATATTTTCAATATTTGTCTTTATATGCTGCTCAAATGAATTTTTTTGATTTTCCGGGAAACTATAGGCGCCGGAAAGTTTTTAATAGCAGTTATGATGAGCGCCAAAATAGCGCGTAATTCCTATATAAGTTTTATCTAATTATCGCCGTTGGTTTAGATTTCGATAATTTCAAATTTTGTATTTATATGCTGCTCAAATGAATTTTGTTGATTTTCCGGGAAACTATAGGCGCTGGAAAGATTTTAATAAATAGCGCGTAATTCCTATATAAGCTTTATGTAATTAGCGCCGTTGGTTTAGATTTCGATATTTTCAAATTTTGTCTTTATATGCTGCTCAAATGAATTTTGTTGATTTTCCGGGAAACTATAGGCGCTGGAAGGATTTTAATAGCAGTTATGCTGAGCGGAAAATAGCGCGTAATTCCTATCTAAGTTTTATCTAATTATCGCCGTTGGTTTAGATTTCGATATTTTCAAATTTTGTCTTTATATGCTGCTCAAATGAATTTTGTTGATTTTCCGGGAAACTATAGGCGCTGGAAGGATTTTAATAGCAGTTATGCTGAGCGCCAAAATAGCGGGTAATTCCTGTATAAGTTTTATCTAATTATCGCCGTTGGTTTAGATTACGATATTTTCAAATTTTGTCTTTATATGCTGCTCAAATGAATTTTGTTGACTTTCCGGGAAACTATAGGCGCTGGAAAGATTTTAATAGCAGTTATGATGAGCGCGAAAATAGCGAGTAATTCCTATATAAGCTTTATCTAATTAGCGCCGTTGGTTCAGATTTAGATATTTTCAATTTTTGTCTTTATATGCTGCTCAAATGAATTTTTTTGATTTTCCGGGAAACTATAGGCGCCGGAAAGTTTTTAATAGCAGTTATGATGAGCGCCAAAATAGCACGAAATTCCTATATAAGTTTTATCTAACTATCGCCGTTGGTTTAGATTTCGATATTTTCAAATTTTGTCTTTATATGCTGCTCAAATGAATTTTGTTGATTTTCCGGGAAACTATAGGCGCTGGAAGGATTTTAATAGCAGTTATGCTGAGCGCGAAAATAGCGCGTAATTCCTATATAAGCTTTATCTAATTAGCGCCGTTGGTTCAGATTTAGATATTTTCAATTTTTGTCTTTATATGCTACTCAAATGAATTTTTTTGATTTTCCGGGAAACTATAGGCGCCGGAAAGTTTTTAATAGCAGTTATGATGAGCGCCAAAATAGCGCGTAATTCCTATATAAGTTTTATCTAATTATCGCCGTTGGTTTAGATTTCGATATTTTCAAATTTTGTCTTTATATGCTGCTCAAATGAATTTTGTTGATTTTCCGGGAAACTATAGGCGCTGGAAGGATTTTAATAGCAGTTATTATGAGCGCGAAAATAGCGCGTAATTCCTATATAAGCTTTATCTAATTAGCGCCGTTGGTTCAGATTTAGATATTTTCAATTTTTGTCTTTATATGCTGCTCAAATGAATTTTTTTGATTTTCCGGGAAACTATAGGCGCCGGAAAGTTTTTAATAGCAGTTATGATGAGCGCCAAAATAGCGAGTAATTCCTATATAAGTTTTATCTAATTATCGCCGTTGGTTTAGATTTCGATATTTTCAAATTTTGTCTTTATATGCTGCTCAAATGAATTTTGTTGATTTTCCGGGAAACTATAGGCGCTGGAAGGATTTTAATAGCAGTTATGCTGAGCGCGAAAATAGCGCGTAATTCCTATATAAGCTTTATCTAATTAGCGCGTTGGTTCAGATTTAGATATTTTCAATATTTGTCTTTATATGCTGCTCAAATGAATTTTTTTGATTTTCCGGGAAACTATAGGCGCCGGAAAGTTTTTAATAGCAGTTATGATGAGCGCCAAAATAGCGCGTAATTCCTATATAAGTTTTATCTAATTATCGCCATTGGTTTAGATTTCGATATTTTCAAATTTTGTCTTTATATGCTGCTCAAATGAATTTTTTTGATTTTCCGGGAAACTATAGGCGCTGGAAAGATTTTAATAGCAGTTATGATGAGCGCCAAAATAGCGCGTAATTCCTATATAAGTTTTATCTAATTATCGCCGTTGGTTTAGATTTCGATATTTTCAAATTTTGTCTTTATATGCTGCTCCAATGAATTTTGTTGATTTTCCGGGAAACTATAGGCGCTGGAAAGATTTTAATAGCAGTAATGATGAACGCGAAAATAGCGCGTAATTCCTATATAAGCTTTATCTAATTAGCGCCGTTGGTTCAGATTTAGATATTTTCAATTTTTGTCTTTATATGCTGCTCAAATGAATTTTGTTGATTTTCCGGGAAACTATAGGCGCTGGAAAGATTTTAATAGCAGTTATGATGAGCGCCAAAATAGCGCGTAATTCCTATATAAGTTTTATCTAATTATCGCCGTTGGTTTAGATTTCGATATTTTCAAATTTTGTCTTTATATGCTGCTCAAATGAATTTTGTTGATTTTCCGGGAAACTATAGGCGCTGGAAGGATTTTAATAGCAGTTAAGCTGAGCGGAAAATAGCGCGTAATTCCTATCTAAGTTTTATCTAATTATCGCCGTTGGTTTAGATTTCGATATTTTCAAATTTTTTCTTTATATGCTGCTCAAATGAATTTTGTTGATTTTCCGGGAAACTATAGGCGCTGGAAAGATTTTAATAGCAGTTATGATGAGCGCGAAAATAGCGCGTAATTCCTATATAAGTTTTATCTAATTATCGCCGTTGGTTTAGATTTCGATATTTTCAAATTTTGTCTTTATATGCTGCTCAAATGAATTTTGTTGATTTTCCGGGAAACTATAGGCGCTGGAAAGATTTTAATAGCAGTTATGATGAGCGCGAAAATAGCGCGTAATTCCTATATAAGCTTTATCTAATTAGCGCCGTTGGTTCAGATTTAGATATTTTCAATTTTTGTCTTTATATGCTGCTCAAATGAATTTTGTTGATTTTCCGGGAAACTATAGGCGCCGGAAAGTTTTTAATAGCAGTTATGATGAGCGCCAAAATAGCGCGTAATTCCTATATAAGTTTTATCTAATTATCGCCGTTGGTTTAGATTTCGATAATTTCAAATTTTGTCTTTATATGCTGCTCAAATGAATTTTGTTGATTTTCCGGGAAACTATAGGCGCTGGAAAGATTTTAATAAATAGCGCGTAATTCCTATATAAGCTTTATCTAATTAGCGCCGTTGGTTTAGATTTCGATATTTTCAAATTTTGTCTTTATATGCTGCTCAAATGAATTTTGTTGATTTTCCGGGAAACTATAGGCGCTGGAAGGATTTTAATAGCAGTTATGCTGAGCGGAAAATAGCGCGTAATTCCTATCTAAGTTTTATCTAATTATCGCCGTTGGTTTAGATTTCGATATTTTCAAATTTTGTCTTTATATGCTGCTCAAATGAATTTTGTTGATTTTCCGGGAAACTGTAGGCGCTGGAAGGATTTTAATAGCAGTTATGCTGAGCGCCAAAATAGCGGGTAATTCCTGTATAAGTTTTATCTAATTATCGCCGTTGGTTTAGATTACGATATTTTCAAATTTTGTCTTTATATGCTGCTCAAATGAATTTTGTTGACTTTCCGGGAAACTATAGGCGCTGGAAAGATTTTAATAGCAGTTATGATGAGCGCGAAAATAGCGAGTAATTCCTATATAAGCTTTATCTAATTAGCGCCGTTGGTTCAGATTTAGATATTTTCAATTTTTGTCTTTATATGCTGCTCAAATGAATTTTTTTGATTTTCCGGGAAACTATAGGCGCCGGAAAGTTTTTAATAGCAGTTATGATGAGCGCCAAAATAGCACGAAATTCCTATACAAGTTTTATCTAACTATCGCCGTTGGTTTAGATTTCGATATTTTCAAATTTTGTCTTTATATGCTGCTCAAATGAATTTTGTTGATTTTCCGGGAAACTATAGGCGCTGGAAGGATTTTAATAGCAGTTATGCTGAGCGCGAAAATAGCGCGTAATTCCTATATAAGCTTTATCTAATTAGCGCCGTTGGTTCAGATTTAGATATTTTCAATTTTTGTCTTTATATGCTACTCAAATGAATTTTTTTGATTTTCCGGGAAACTATAGGCGCCGGAAAGTTTTTAATAGCAGTTATGATGAGCGCCAAAATAGCGCGTAATTCCTATATAAGTTTTATCTAATTATCGCCGTTGGTTTAGATTTCGATATTTTCAAATTTTGTCTTTATATGCTGCTCAAATGAATTTTGTTGATTTTCCGGGAAACTATAGGCGCTGGAAGGATTTTAATAGCAGTTATTATGAGCGCGAAAATAGCGCGTAATTCCTATATAAGCTTTATCTAATTAGCGCCGTTGGTTCAGATTTAGATATTTTCAATTTTTGTCTTTATATGCTGCTCAAATGAATTTTTTTGATTTTCCGGGAAACTATAGGCGCCGGAAAGTTTTTAATAGCAGTTATGATGAGCGCCAAAATAGCGAGTAATTCCTATATAAGTTTTATCTAATTATCGCCGTTGGTTTAGATTTCGATATTTTCAAAATTTGTCTTTATATGCTGCTCAAATGAATTTTGTTGATTTTCCGGGAAACTATAGGCGCTGGAAGGATTTTAATAGCAGTTATGCTGAGCGCGAAAATAGCGCGTAATTCCTATATAAGCTTTATCTAATTAGCGCGTTGGTTCAGATTTAGATATTTTCAATATTTGTCTTTATATGCTGCTCAAATGAATTTTTTTGATTTTCCGGGAAACTATAGGCGCCGGAAAGTTTTTAATAGCAGTTATGATGAGCGCCAAAATAGCGCGTAATTCCTATATAAGTTTTATCTAATTATCGCCGTTGGTTTAGATTTCGATAATTTCAAATTTTGTCTTTATATGCTGCTCAAATGAATTTTGTTGATTTTCCGGGAAACTATAGGCGCTGGAAAGATTTTAATAAATAGCGCGTAATTCCTATATAAGCTTTATCTAATTAGCGCCGTTGGTTTAGATTTCGATATTTTCAGATTTTGTCTTTATATGCTGCTCAAATGAATTTTGTTGATTTTAATAGCAGTTATGATGAGCGCCAAAATAGCGCGTAATTCCTATATAAGTTTTATCTAATTATCGCCGTTGGTTTAGATTTAGATATTTTCAATATTTGTCTTTATATGCTGCTCCAATGAATTTTGTTGATTTTCCGGGAAACTATAGGCGCTGGAAAGATTTTAATAGCAGTAATGATGAACGCGAAAATAGCGCGTAATTCCTATATAAGCTTTATCTAATTAGCGCCGTTGGTTCAGATTTAGATATTTTCAATTTTTGTCTTTATATACTGCTCAAATGAATTTTGTTGATTTTCCGGGAAACTATAGGCGCTGGAAAGATTTTAATAGCAGTTATGATGAGCGCCAAAATAGCGCGTAATTCCTATATAAGTTTTATCTAATTATCGCCGTTGGTTTAGATTTCGATATTTTCAAATTTTGTCTTTATATGCTGCTCAAATGAATTTTGTTGATTTTCCGGGAAACTATAGGCGCTGGAAGGATTTTAATAGCAGTTAAGCTGAGCGGAAAATAGCGCGTAATTCCTATCTAAGTTTTATCTAATTATCGCCGTTGGTTTAGATTTCGATATTTTCAAATTTTGTCTTTATATGCTGCTCAAATGAATTTTTTTGATTTTCCGGGAAACTATAGGCACTGGAAAGATTTTAATAGCAGTTATGATGAGCGGCAAAGTAGCGCGTAATTCCTATATAAGTTTTATCTAATTATCGCCGTTGGTTTAGATTTCGATATTTTCAGATTTTGTCTTTATATGCTGCTCAAATGAATTTTGTTGATTTTCCGGGAAACTATAGGCGCTGTAAAGATTTTAATAGCAGTTATGATGAGCGCGAAAATAGCGCGTAATTCCTATATAAGCTTTTTCTAATTAGCGCCGTTGGTTCAGATTTAGATATTTTCAATTTTTGTCTTTATATGCTGCTCAAATGAATTTTTTTGATTTTCCGGGAAACTATAGGCGCCGGAAAGTTTTTAATTTTTAATAATCAACGCGAAAATAGCGCTTAATTCCTATATAAGCTTTATCTAATTAGCGCGTTGGTTCAGATTTAGATATTTTCAAATTTTGTCTTTATATGCTGCTCAAATGAATTTTTTTGATTTTCCGGGAAACTATAGGCGCCGGAAAGTTTTTAATAGCAGTTATGATGAGCGCCAAAATAGCGCGTAATTCCTATATAAGTTTTATCTAATTATCGCCGTTGGTTTAGATTTCGACATTTTGAAATTTTGTCTTTATATGCTGCTCAAATGAATTTTTTTGATTTTCCGGGAAACTATAGGCGCTGGAAAGATTTTAATAGCAGTTATGATGAGCGCCAAAATAGCGCGTAATTCCTATATAAGTTTTATCTAATTATCGCCGTTGGTTTAGATTTCGATCTTTTCAAATTTTGTCTTTATATGCTGCTCAAATGAATTTTGTTGATTTTCCGGGAAACTATAGGCGCTGGAAGGATTTTAATAGCAGTTATGCTGAGCGCGAAAATAGCGCTTAATTCCTATATAAGTTTTATCTAATTAGCGCCGTTGGTTCAGATTTAGATATTTTCGATTTTTGTCTTTATATGCTGCTCAAATGTATTTTTTTGATTTTCCGGGAAACTATAGGCGCCGAAAAGTTTTTAATAGCAGTTATGATGAGCGCCAAAATAGCGCGTAATTCCTATATAAGTTTTATCTAATTATCGCCGTTGGTTTAGATTTCGATATTTTGAAATTTTGTCTTTATATGCTGCTCAAACGAATTTTTTTGATTTTCCGGGAAACTATAGGCGCTGGAAAGATTTTAATAGCAGTTATGGTGAGCGCCAAAATAGCGCGTAATTCCTTTATAAGTTTTATCTAATTATCGCCGTTGGTTTAGATTTCGATATTTTCAAATTTTGTCTTTATATGCTGCTCAAATGAATTTTGTTGATTTTCCGGGAAACTATAGGCGCTGTAAAGATTTTAATAGCAGTTATGATGAGCGCGAAAATAGCGCGTAATTCCTATATAAGCTTTTTCTAATTAGCGCCGTTGGTTCAGATTTAGATATTTTCAATTTTTGCCTTTATATGCTGCTCAAATGAATTTTTTTGATTTTCCGGGAAACTATAGGCGCCGGAAAGTTTTTAATAACAGTTATGATGAGCGCCAAAATAGCGCGTAATTCCTATATAAGTTTTATCTAATTATCGCCTTTGGTTTAGATTTCGATATTTACAAATTTTTTCTTTATATGCTGCTCAAATGAATTTTGTTGATTTTCCGGGAAACTATAGGCGCTGGAAAGATTTTAATAGCAGTTATGATGAGCGCCAAAATAGCGCGTAATTCCTATATAAGTTTTATCAAATTATCGCCGTTGGTTTAGATTTCGATATTTTCAAATTTTGTCTTTATATGCTGCTCAAATGAATTTTGTTGATTTTCCGGGAAACTATAGGCGCTGGAAGGATTTTAATAGCAGTTATGCTGAGCGGAAAATAGCGCGTAATTCCTGTCTAAGTTTTATCTAATTATCGCCGTTGGTTTAGATTTCGATATTTTCAAATTTCGTCTTTATATGCTGCTCAAATGAATTTTGTTGATTTTCCGGGAAACTATAGGCGCTGGAAGGATTTTAATAGCAGTTATGCTGAGCGCCAAAATAGCGCGTAATTCCTGTATAAGTTTTATCTAATTATCGCCGTTGGTTTAGATTTCGATATTTTCAAATTTTGTCTTTATATGCTGCTCAAATGAATTTTGTTGATTTTCCGGGAAACTATAGGCGCTGGAAAGATTTTAATAGCAGTTATGATGAGCGCGAAAATAGCGCGTAATTCCTGTATAAGCTTTAACTAATTAGCGCCCTTGGTTCAGATTTAGATATTTTCAATTTTTGTCTTTATATGCTGCTCAAATGAATTTTGTTGATTTTCCGGGAAACTATAGGCGCTGGAAAGATTTTAATAAATAGCGCGTAATTCCTATATAAGCTTTATCTAATTAGCGCCGTTGGTTTAGATTTCGATATTTTCAAATTTTGTCTTTATATGCTGCTCAAATGGATTTTGTTGACTTTCCGGGAAACTATAGGCGCTGGAAAGATTTTAATAGCAGTTATGATGAGCTCGAAAATAGCGCGTAATTCCTATATAAGCTTTATCTAATTAGCGCCGTTGGTTCAGATTTAGATATTTTCAATTTTTGTCTTTATATGCTGCTCAAATGAATTTTTTTGATTTTCCGGGAAACTATAGGCGCCGGAAAGTTTTTAATTTTTAATAATCAACGCGAAAATAGCGCGTAGTTCCTATATAAGCTTTATCTAATTAGCGCGTTGGTTCAGATTTAGATATTTTCAAATTTTGTCTTTATATGCTGCTCAAATGAATTTTTTTGATTTTCCGGGATTCTATAGGCGCCGGAAAGTTTTTAATAGCAGTTATGATGAGCGCCAAAATAGCGCGTAATTCCTATATAAGTTTTATCTAATTATCGCCGTTGGTTTAGATTTCGACATTTTGAAATTTTGTCTTTATATGCTGCTCAAATGAATTTTGTTGATTTTCCGGGAAACTATAGGCGCCGGAAGGATTTTAATAGCAGTTATGCTGAGCGGAAAATAGCGCGTAATTCCTATCTAAGTTTTATCTAATTATCGCCGTTGGTTTAGATTTCGATATTTTCAAATTTTGTCTTTATATGCTGCTCAAATGAATTTTGTTGATTTTCCGGGAAACTATAGGCGCTGGAAGGATTTTAATAGCAGTTATGCTGAGCGCCAAAATAGCGGGTAATTCCTGTATAAGTTTTATCTAATTATCGCCGTTGGTTTAGATTACGATATTTTCAAATTTTGTCTTTATATGCTGCTCAAATGAATTTTGTTGACTTTCCGGGAAACTATAGGCGCTGGAAAGATTTTAATAGCAGTTATGATGAGCGCGAAAATAGCGAGTAATTCCTATATAAGCTTTATCTAATTAGCGCCGTTGGTTCAGATTTAGATATTTTCAATTTTTGTCTTTATATGCTGCTCAAATGAATTTTTTTGATTTTCCGGGAAACTATAGGCGCCGGAAAGTTTTTAATAGCAGTTATGATGAGGGCCAAAATAGCACGAAATTCCTATATAAGTTTTATCTAACTATCGCCGTTGGTTTAGATTTCGATATTTTCAAATTTTGTCTTTATATGCTGCTCAAATGAATTTTGTTGATTTTCCGGGAAACTATAGGCGCTGGAAGGATTTTAATAGCAGTTATGCTGAGCGCGAAAATAGCGCGTAATTCCTATATAAGCTTTATCTAATTAGCGCCGTTGGTTCAGATTTAGATATTTTCAATTTTTGTCTTTATATGCTACTCAAATGAATTTTTTTGATTTTCCGGGAAACTATAGGCGCCGGAAAGTTTTTAATAGCAGTTATGATGAGCGCCAAAATAGCGCGTAATTCCTATATAAGTTTTATCTAATTATCGCCGTTGGTTTAGATTTCGATATTTTCAAATTTTGTCTTTATATGCTGCTCAAATGAATTTTGTTGATTTTCCGGGAAACTATAGGCGCTGGAAGGATTTTAATAGCAGTTATTATGAGCGCGAAAATAGCGCGTAATTCCTATATAAGCTTTATCTAATTAGCGCGTTGGTTCAGATTTAGATATTTTCAATATTTGTCTTTATATGCTGCTCAAATGAATTTTTTTGATTTTCCGGGAAACTATAGGCGCTGGAAAGATTTTAATAGCAGTTATGATGAGCGCCAAAATAGCGCGTAATTCCTATATAAGTTTTATCTAATTATCGCCGTTGGTTTAGATTTCGATATTTTCAAATTTTGTCTTTATATGCTGCTCCAATGAATTTTGTTGATTTTCCGGGAAACTATAGGCGCTGGAAAGATTTTAATAGCAGTAATGATGAACGCGAAAATAGCGCGTAATTCCTATATAAGCTTTATCTAATTAGCGCCGTTGGTTCAGATTTAGATATTTTCAATTTTTGTCTTTATATGCTGCTCAAATGAATTTTGTTGATTTTCCGGGAAACTATAGGCGCTGGAAAGATTTTAATAGCAGTTATGATGAGCGCCAAAATAGCGCGTAATTCCTATATAAGTTTTATCTAATTATCGCCGTTGGTTTAGATTTCGATATTTTCAAATTTTGTCTTTATATGCTGCTCAAATGAATTTTGTTGATTTTCCGGGAAACTATAGGCGCTGGAAGGATTTTAATAGCAGTTAAGCTGAGCGGAAAATAGCGCGTAATTCCTATCTAAGTTTTATCTAATTATCGCCGTTGGTTTAGATTTCGATATTTTCAAATTTTTTCTTTATATGCTGCTCAAATGAATTTTGTTGATTTTCCGGGAAACTATAGGCGCTGGAAAGATTTTAATAGCAGTTATGATGAGCGCGAAAATAGCGCGTAATTCCTATATAAGTTTTATCTAATTATCGCCGTTGGTTTAGATTTCGATATTTTCAAATTTTGTCTTTATATGCTGCTCAAATGAATTTTGTTGATTTTCCGGGAAACTATAGGCGCTGGAAAGATTTTAATAGCAGTTATGATGAGCGCGAAAATAGCGCGTAATTCCTATATAAGCTTTATCTAATTAGCGCCGTTGGTTCAGATTTAGATATTTTCAATTTTTGTCTTTATATGCTGCTCAAATGAATTTTGTTGATTTTCCGGGAAACTATAGGCGCCGGAAAGTTTTTAATAGCAGTTATGATGAGCGCCAAAATAGCGCGTAATTCCTATATAAGTTTTATCTAATTATCGCCGTTGGTTTAGATTTCGATAATTTCAAATTTTGTCTTTATATGCTGCTCAAATGAATTTTGTTGATTTTCCGGGAAACTATAGGCGCTGGAAAGATTTTAATAAATAGCGCGTAATTCCTATATAAGCTTTATCTAATTAGCGCCGTTGGTTTAGATTTCGATATTTTCAAATTTTGTCTTTATATGCTGCTCAAATGAATTTTGTTGATTTTCCGGGAAACTATAGGCGCTGGAAGGATTTTAATAGCAGTTATGCTGAGCGGAAAATAGCGCGTAATTCCTATCTAAGTTTTATCTAATTATCGCCGTTGGTTTAGATTTCGATATTTTCAAATTTTGTCTTTATATGCTGCTCAAATGAATTTTGTTGATTTTCCGGGAAACTGTAGGCGCTGGAAGGATTTTAATAGCAGTTATGCTGAGCGCCAAAATAGCGGGTAATTCCTGTATAAGTTTTATCTAATTATCGCCGTTGGTTTAGATTACGATATTTTCAAATTTTGTCTTTATATGCTGCTCAAATGAATTTTGTTGACTTTCCGGGAAACTATAGGCGCTGGAAAGATTTTAATAGCAGTTATGATGAGCGCGAAAATAGCGAGTAATTCCTATATAAGCTTTATCTAATTAGCGCCGTTGGTTCAGATTTAGATATTTTCAATTTTTGTCTTTATATGCTGCTCAAATGAATTTTTTTGATTTTCCGGGAAACTATAGGCGCCGGAAAGTTTTTAATAGCAGTTATGATGAGCGCCAAAATAGCACGAAATTCCTATACAAGTTTTATCTAACTATCGCCGTTGGTTTAGATTTCGATATTTTCAAATTTTGTCTTTATATGCTGCTCAAATGAATTTTGTTGATTTTCCGGGAAACTATAGGCCCTGGAAGGATTTTAATAGCAGTTATGCTGAGCGCGAAAATAGCGCGTAATTCCTATATAAGCTTTATCTAATTAGCGCCGTTGGTTCAGATTTAGATATTTTCAATTTTTGTCTTTATATGCTACTCAAATGAATTTTTTTGATTTTCCGGGAAACTATAGGCGCCGGAAAGTTTTTAATAGCAGTTATGATGAGCGCCAAAATAGCGCGTAATTCCTATATAAGTTTTATCTAATTATCGCCGTTGGTTTAGATTTCGATATTTTCAAATTTTGTCTTTATATGCTGCTCAAATGAATTTTGTTGATTTTCCGGGAAACTATAGGCGCTGGAAGGATTTTAATAGCAGTTATTATGAGCGCGAAAATAGCGCGTAATTCCTATATAAGCTTTATCTAATTAGCGCCGTTGGTTCAGATTTAGATATTTTCAATTTTTGTCTTTATATGCTGCTCAAATGAATTTTTTTGATTTTCCGGGAAACTATAGGCGCCGGAAAGTTTTTAATAGCAGTTATGATGAGCGCCAAAATAGCGAGTAATTCCTATATAAGTTTTATCTAATTATCGCCGTTGGTTTAGATTTCGATATTTTCAAAATTTGTCTTTATATGCTGCTCAAATGAATTTTGTTGATTTTCCGGGAAACTATAGGCGCTGGAAGGATTTTAATAGCAGTTATGCTGAGCGCGAAAATAGCGCGTAATTCCTATATAAGCTTTATCTAATTAGCGCGTTGGTTCAGATTTAGATATTTTCAATATTTGTCTTTATATGCTGCTCAAATGAATTTTTTTGATTTTCCGGGAAACTATAGGCGCCGGAAAGTTTTTAATAGCAGTTATGATGAGCGCCAAAATAGCGCGTAATTCCTATATAAGTTTTATCTAATTATCGCCGTTGGTTTAGATTTCGATAATTTCAAATTTTGTCTTTATATGCTGCTCAAATGAATTTTGTTGATTTTCCGGGGAAACTATAGGCGCTGGAAAGATTTTAATAAATAGCGCGTAATTCCTATATAAGCTTTATCTAATTAGCGCCGTTGGTTTAGATTTCGATATTTTCAGATTTTGTCTTTATATGCTGCTCAAATGAATTTTGTTGATTTTAATAGCAGTTATGATGAGCGCCAAAATAGCGCGTAATTCCTATATAAGTTTTATCTAATTATCGCCGTTGGTTTAGATTTAGATATTTTCAATATTTGTCTTTATATGCTGCTCCAATGAATTTTGTTGATTTTCCGGGAAACTATAGGCGCTGGAAAGATTTTAATAGCAGTAATGATGAACGCGAAAATAGCGCGTAATTCCTATATAAGCTTTATCTAATTAGCGCCGTTGGTTCAGATTTAGATATTTTCAATTTTTGTCTTTATATACTGCTCAAATGAATTTTGTTGATTTTCCGGGAAACTATAGGCGCTGGAAAGATTTTAATAGCAGTTATGATGAGCGCCAAAATAGCGCGTAATTCCTATATAAGTTTTATCTAATTATCGCCGTTGGTTTAGATTTCGATATTTTCAAATTTTGTCTTTATATGCTGCTCAAATGAATTTTGTTGATTTTCCGGGAAACTATAGGCGCTGGAAGGATTTTAATAGCAGTTAAGCTGAGCGGAAAATAGCGCGTAATTCCTATCTAAGTTTTATCTAATTATCGCCGTTGGTTTAGATTTCGATATTTTCAAATTTTGTCTTTATATGCTGCTCAAATGAATTTTTTTGATTTTCCGGGAAACTATAGGCGCTGGAAAGATTTTAATAGCAGTTATGATGAGCGGCAAAGTAGCGCGTAATTCCTATATAAGTTTTATCTAATTATCGCCGTTGGTTTAGATTTCGATATTTTCAGATTTTGTCTTTATATGCTGCTCAAATGAATTTTGTTGATTTTCCGGGAAACTATAGGCGCTGTAAAGATTTTAATAGCAGTTATGATGAGCGCGAAAATAGCGCGTAATTCCTATATAAGCTTTTTCTAATTAGCGCCGTTGGTTCAGATTTAGATATTTTCAATTTTTGTCTTTATATGCTGCTCAAATGAATTTTTTTGATTTTCCGGGAAACTATAGGCGCCGGAAAGTTTTTAATTTTTAATAATCAACGCGAAAATAGCGCGTAATTCCTATATAAGCTTTATCTAATTAGCGCGTTGGTTCAGATTTAGATATTTTCAAATTTTGTCTTTATATGCTGCTCAAATGAATTTTTTTGATTTTCCGGGAAACTATAGGCGCCGGAAAGTTTTTAATAGCAGTTATGATGAGCGCCAAAATAGCGCGTAATTCCTATATAAGTTTTATCTAATTATCGCCGTTGGTTTAGATTTCGACATTTTGAAATTTTGTCTTTATATGCTGCTCAAATGAATTTTTTTGATTTTCCGGGAAACTATAGGCGCTGGAAAGATTTTAATAGCAGTTATGATGAGCGCCAAAATAGCGCGTAATTCCTATATAAGTTTTATCTAATTATCGCCGTTGGTTTAGATTTCGATCTTTTCAAATTTTGTCTTTATATGCTGCTCAAATGAATTTTGTTGATTTTCCGGGAAACTATAGGCGCTGGAAGGATTTTAATAGCAGTTATGCTGAGCGCGAAAATAGCGCTTAATTCCTATATAAGTTTTATCTAATTAGCGCCGTTGGTTCAGATTTAGATATTTTCGATTTTTGTCTTTATATGCTGCTCAAATGAATTTTTTTGATTTTCCGGGAAACTATAGGCGCCGAAAAGTTTTTAATAGCAGTTATGATGAGCGCCAAAATAGCGCGTAATTCCTATATAAGTTTTATCTAATTATCGCCGTTGGTTTAGATTTCGATATTTTGAAATTTTGTCTTTATATGCTGCTCAAATGAATTTTTTTGATTTTCCGGGAAACTATAGGCGCTGGAAAGATTTTAATAGCAGTTATGGTGAGCGCCAAAATAGCGCGTAATTCCTTTATAAGTTTTATCTAATTATCGCCGTTGGTTTAGATTTCGATATTTTCAAATTTTGTCTTTATATGCTGCTCAAATGAATTTTGTTGATTTTCCGGGAAACTATAGGCGCTGTAAAGATTTTAATAGCAGTTATGATGAGCGCGAAAATAGCGCGTAATTCCTATATAAGCTTTTTCTAATTAGCGCCGTTGGTTCAGATTTAGATATTTTCAATTTTTGCCTTTATATGCTGCTCAAATGAATTTTTTTGATTTTCCGGGAAACTATAGGCGCCGGAAAGTTTTTAATAACAGTTATGATGAGCGCCAAAATAGCGCGTAATTCCTATATAAGTTTTATCTAATTATCGCCTTTGGTTTAGATTTCGATATTTACAAATTTTTTCTTTATATGCTGCTCAAATGAATTTTGTTGATTTTCCGGGAAACTATAGGCGCTGGAAAGATTTTAATAGCAGTTATGATGAGCGCCAAAATAGCGCGTAATTCCTATATAAGTTTTATCAAATTATCGCCGTTGGTTTAGATTTCGATATTTTCAAATTTTGTCTTTATATGCTGCTCAAATGAATTTTGTTGATTTTCCGGGAAACTATAGGCGCTGGAAGGATTTTAATAGCAGTTATGCTGAGCGGAAAATAGCGCGTAATTCCTATCTAAGTTTTATCTAATTATCGCCGTTGGTTTAGATTTCGATATTTTCAAATTTCGTCTTTATATGCTGCTCAAATGAATTTTGTTGATTTTCCGGGAAACTATAGGCGCTGGAAGGATTTTAATAGCAGTTATGCTGAGCGCCAAAATAGCGCGTAATTCCTGTATAAGTTTTATCTAATTATCGCCGTTGGTTTAGATTTCGATATTTTCAAATTTTGTCCTTATATGCTGCTCAAATGAATTTTGTTGATTTTCCGGGAAACTATAGGCGCTGGAAAGATTTTAATAGCAGTTATGATGAGCGCGAAAATAGCGCGTAATTCCTGTATAAGCTTTAACTAATTAGCGCCCTTGGTTCAGATTTAGATATTTTCAATTTTTGTCTTTATATGCTGCTCAAATGAATTTTGTTGATTTTCCGGGAAACTATAGGCGCTGGAAAGATTTTAATAAATAGCGCGTAATTCCTATATAAGCTTTATCTAATTAGCGCCGTTGGTTTAGATTTCGATATTTTCAAATTTTGTCTTTATATGCTGCTCAAATGGATTTTGTTGACTTTCCGGGAAACTATAGGCGCTGGAAAGATTTTAATAGCAGTTATGATGAGCTCGAAAATAGCGCGTAATTCCTATATAAGCTTTATCTAATTAGCGCCGTTGGTTCAGATTTAGATATTTTCAATTTTTGTCTTTATATGCTGCTCAAATGAATTTTTTTGATTTTCCGGGAAACTATAGGCGCCGGAAAGTTTTTAATTTTTAATAATCAACGCGAAAATAGCGCGTAGTTCCTATATAAGCTTTATCTAATTAGCGCGTTGGTTCAGATTTAGATATTTTCAAATTTTGTCTTTATATGCTGCTCAAATGAATTTTTTTGATTTTCCGGGATTCTATAGGCGCCGGAAAGTTTTTAATAGCAGTTATGATGAGCGCCAAAATAGCGCGTAATTCCTATATAAGTTTTATCTAATTATCGCCGTTGGTTTAGATTTCGACATTTTGAAATTTTGTCTTTATATGCTGCTCAAATGAATTTTGTTGATTTTCCGGGAAACTATAGGCGCCGGAAGGATTTTAATAGCAGTTATGCTGAGCGGAAAATAGCGCGTAATTCCTATCTAAGTTTTATCTAATTATCGCCGTTGGTTTAGATTTCGATATTTTCAAATTTTGTCTTTATATGCTGCTCAAATGAATTTTGTTGATTTTCCGGGAAACTATAGGCGCTGGAAGGATTTTAATAGCAGTTATGCTGAGCGCCAAAATAGCGGGTAATTCCTGTATAAGTTTTATCTAATTATCGCCGTTGGTTTAGATTACGATATTTTCAAATTTTGTCTTTATATGCTGCTCAAATGAATTTTGTTGACTTTCCGGGAAACTATAGGCGCTGGAAAGATTTTAATAGCAGTTATGATGAGCGCGAAAATAGCGAGTAATTCCTATATAAGCTTTATCTAATTAGCGCCGTTGGTTCAGATTTAGATATTTTCAATTTTTGTCTTTATATGCTGCTCAAATGAATTTTTTTGATTTTCCGGGAAACTATAGGCGCCGGAAAGTTTTTAATAGCAGTTATGATGAGCGCCAAAATAGCACGAAATTCCTATATAAGTTTTATCTAACTATCGCCGTTGGTTTAGATTTCGATATTTTCAAATTTTGTCTTTATATGCTGCTCAAATGAATTTTGTTGATTTTCCGGGAAACTATAGGCGCTGGAAGGATTTTAATAGCAGTTATGCTGAGCGCGAAAATAGCGCGTAATTCCTATATAAGCTTTATCTAATTAGCGCCGTTGGTTCAGATTTAGATATTTTCAATTTTTGTCTTTATATGCTACTCAAATGAATTTTTTTGATTTTCCGGGAAACTATAGGCGCCGGAAAGATTTTAATAGCAGTTATGATGAGCGCCAAAATAGCGCGTAATTCCTATATAAGTTTTATCTAATTATCGCCGTTGGTTTAGATTTCGATATTTTCAAATTTTGTCTTTATATGCTGCTCAAATGAATTTTGTTGATTTTCCGGGAAACTATAGGCGCTGGAAGGATTTTAATAGCAGTTATTATGAGCGCGAAAATAGCGCGTAATTCCTATATAAGCTTTATCTAATTAGCGCCGTTGGTTCAGATTTAGATATTTTCAATTTTTGTCTTTATATGCTGCTCAAATGAATTTTTTTGATTTTCCGGGAAACTATAGGCGCCGGAAAGTTTTTAATAGCAGTTATGACGAGCGCCAAAATAGCGAGTAATTCCTATATAAGTTTTATCTAATTATCGCCGTTGGTTTAGATTTCGATATTTTCAAATTTTGTCTTTATATGCTGCTCAAATGAATTTTGTTGATTTTCCGGGAAACTATAGGCGCTGGAAAGATTTTAATAGCAGTTATGATGAGCGCCAAAATAGCGCGTAATTCCTATATAAGTTTTATCTAATTATCGCCGTTGGTTTAGATTTCGATATTTTCAAATTTTGTCTTTATATGCTGCTCAAATGAATTTTGTTGATTTTCCGGGAAACTATAGGCGCTGGAAAGATTTTAATAGCAGTTATGATGAGCGCGAAAATAGCGCGTAATTCCTATATAAGCTTTATCTAATTAGCGCCGTTGGTTCAGATTTAGATATTTTCAATTTTTGTCTTTATATGCTGCTCAAATGAATTTTTTTGATTTTCCGGGAAACTATAGGCGCCGGAAAGTTTTTAATAGCAGTTATGATGAGCGCCAAAATAGCGCGTAATTCCTATATAAGTTTTATCTAATTATCGCCTTTGGTTTAGATTTCGATATTTTCAAATTTTTTCTTTATATGCTGCTCAAATGAATTTTGTTGATTTTCCGGGAAACTATAGGCGCTGGAAAGATTTTAATAGCAGTTATGATGAGCGCGAAAATAGCGCGTAATTCCTATATAAGCTTTATCTAATTAGCGCCGTTGGTTCAGATTTAGATATTTTCAATTTTTGTCTTTATATGCTGCTCAAATGAATTTTGTTGATTTTCCGGGAAACTATAGGCGCCGGAAAGTTTTTAATAGCAGTTATGATGAGCGCCAAAATAGCGCGTAATTCCTATATAAGTTTTATCTAATTATCGCCGTTGGTTTAGATTTCGATAATTTCAAATTTTGTCTTTATATGCTGCTCAAATGAATTTTGTTGATTTTCCGGGAAACTATAGGCGCTGGAAAGATTTTAATAAATAGCGCGTAATTCCTATATAAGCTTTATCTAATTAGCGCCGTTGGTTTAGATTTCGATATTTTCAAATTTTGTCTTTATATGCTGCTCAAATGAATTTTGTTGATTTTCCGGGAAACTATAGGCGCTGGAAGGATTTTAATAGCAGTTATGCTGAGCGGAAAATAGCGCGTAATTCCTATCTAAGTTTTATCTAATTATCGCCGTTGGTTTAGATTTCGATATTTTCAAATTTTGTCTTTATATGCTGCTCAAATGAATTTTGTTGATTTTCCGGGAAACTATAGGCGCTGGAAGGATTTTAATAGCAGTTATGCTGAGCGCCAAAATAGCGGGTAATTCCTGTATAAGTTTTATCTAATTATCGCCGTTGGTTTAGATTACGATATTTTCAAATTTTGTCTTTATATGCTGCTCAAATGAATTTTGTTGACTTTCCGGGAAACTATAGGCGCTGGAAAGATTTTAATAGCAGTTATGATGAGCGCGAAAATAGCGAGTAATTCCTATATAAGCTTTATCTAATTAGCGCCGTTGGTTCAGATTTAGATATTTTCAATTTTTGTCTTTATATGCTGCTCAAATGAATTTTTTTGATTTTCCGGGAAACTATAGGCGCCGGAAAGTTTTTAATAGCAGTTATGATGAGCGCCAAAATAGCACGAAATTCCTATATAAGTTTTATCTAACTATCGCCGTTGGTTTAGATTTCGATATTTTCAAATTTTGTCTTTATATGCTGCTCAAATGAATTTTGTTGATTTTCCGGGAAACTATAGGCGCTGGAAGGATTTTAGTAGCAGTTATGCTGAGCGCGAAAATAGCGCGTAATTCCTATATAAGCTTTATCTAATTAGCGCCGTTGGTTCAGATTTAGATATTTTCAATTTTTGTCTTTATATGCTACTCAAATGAATTTTTTTGATTTTCCGGGAAACTATAGGCGCCGGAAAGTTTTTAATAGCAGTTATGATGAGCGCCAAAATAGCGCGTAATTCCTATATAAGTTTTATCTAATTATCGCCGTTGGTTTAGATTTCGATATTTTCAAATTTTGTCTTTATATGCTGCTCAAATGAATTTTGTTGATTTTCCGGGAAACTATAGGCGCTGGAAGGATTTTAATAGCAGTTATTATGAGCGCGAAAATAGCGCGTAATTCCTATATAAGCTTTATCTAATTAGCGCCGTTGGTTCAGATTTAGATATTTTCAATTTTTGTCTTTATATGCTGCTCAAATGAATTTTTTTGATTTTCCGGGAAACTATAGGCGCCGGAAAGTTTTTAATAGCAGTTATGATGAGCGCCAAAATAGCGAGTAATTCCTATATAAGTTTTATCTAATTATCGCCGTTGGTTTAGATTTCGATATTTTCAAATTTTGTCTTTATATGCTGCTCAAATGAATTTTGTTGATTTTCCGGGAAACTATAGGCGCTGGAAGGATTTTAATAGCAGTTATGCTGAGCGCGAAAATAGCTCGTAATTCCTATATAAGCTTTATCTAATTAGCGCGTTGGTTCAGATTTAGATATTTTCAATATTTGTCTTTATATGCTGCTCAAATGAATTTTTTTGATTTTCCGGGAAACTATAGGCGCCGGAAAGTTTTTAATAGCAGTTATGATGAGCGCCAAAATAGCGCGTAATTCCTATATAAGTTTTATCTAATTATCGCCGTTGGTTTAGATTTCGATAATTTCAAATTTTGTCTTTATATGCTGCTCAAATGAATTTTGTTGATTTTCCGGGAAACTATAGGCGCTGGAAAGATTTTAATAAATAGCGCGTAATTCCTATATAAGCTTTATCTAATTAGCGCCGTTGGTTTAGATTTCGATATTTTCAAATTTTGTCTTTATATGCTGCTCAAATGAATTTTGTTGATTTTCCGGGAAACTATAGGCGCCGGAAGGATTTTAATAGCAGTTATGCTGAGCGGAAAATAGCGCGTAATTCCTATCTAAGTTTTATCTAATTATCGCCGTTGGTTTAGATTTCGATATTTTCAAATTTTGTCTTTATATGCTGCTCAAATGAATTTTGTTGATTTTCCGGGAAACTATAGGCGCTGGAAGGATTTTAATAGCAGTTATGCTGAGCGCCAAAATAGCGGGTAATTCCTGTATAAGTTTTATCTAATTATCGCCGTTGGTTTAGATTACGATATTTTCAAATTTTGTCTTTATATGCTGCTCAAATGAATTTTGTTGACTTTCCGGGAAACTATAGGCGCTGGAAGGATTTTAATAGCAGTTATGCTGAGCGCGAAAATAGCTCGTAATTCCTATATAAGCTTTATCTAATTAGCGCGTTGGTTCAGATTTAGATATTTTCAATATTTGTCTTTATATGCTGCTCAAATGAATTTTTTTGATTTTCCGGGAAACTATAGGCGCCGGAAAGTTTTTAATAGCAGTTATGATGAGCGCCAAAATAGCGCGTAATTCCTATATAAGTTTTATCTAATTATCGCCGTTGGTTTAGATTTCGATAATTTCAAATTTTGTCTTTATATGCTGCTCAAATGAATTTTGTTGATTTTCCGGGAAACTATAGGCGCTGGAAAGATTTTAATAAATAGCGCGTAATTCCTATATAAGCTTTATCTAATTAGCGCCGTTGGTTTAGATTTCGATATTTTCAAATTTTGTCTTTATATGCTGCTCAAATGAATTTTGTTGATTTTCCGGGAAACTATAGGCGCCGGAAGGATTTTAATAGCAGTTATGCTGAGCGGAAAATAGCGCGTAATTCCTATCTAAGTTTTATCTAATTATCGCCGTTGGTTTAGATTTCGATATTTTCAAATTTTGTCTTTATATGCTGCTCAAATGAATTTTGTTGATTTTCCGGGAAACTATAGGCGCTGGAAGGATTTTAATAGCAGTTATGCTGAGCGCCAAAATAGCGGGTAATTCCTGTATAAGTTTTATCTAATTATCGCCGTTGGTTTAGATTACGATATTTTCAAATTTTGTCTTTATATGCTGCTCAAATGAATTTTGTTGACTTTCCGGGAAACTATAGGCGCTGGAAGGATTTTAATAGCAGTTATTATGAGCGCGAAAATAGCGCGTAATTCCTATATAAGCTTTATCTAATTAGCGCCGTTGGTTCAGATTTAGATATTTTCAATTTTTGTCTTTATATGCTGCTCAAATGAATTTTTTTGATTTTCCGGGAAACTATAGGCGCCGGAAAGTTTTTAATAGCAGTTATGATGAGCACCAAAATAGCGAGTAATTCCTATATAAGTTTTATCTAATTATCGCCGTTGGTTTAGATTTCGATATTTTCAAATTTTGTCTTTATATGCTGCTCAAATGAATTTTGTTGATTTTCCGGGAAACTATAGGCGCTGGAAGGATTTTAATAGCAGTTATGCTGAGCGCGAAAATAGCGCGTAATTCCTATATAAGCTTTATCTAATTAGCGCGTTGGTTCAGATTTAGATATTTTCAATATTTGTCTTTATATGCTGCTCAAATGAATTTTTTTGATTTTCCGGGAAACTATAGGCGCCGGAAAGTTTTTAATAGCAGTTATGATGAGCGCCAAAATAGCGCGTAATTCCTATATAAGTTTTATCTAATTATCGCCATTGGTTTAGATTTCGATATTTTCAAATTTTGTCTTTATATGCTGCTCAAATGAATTTTTTTGATTTTCCGGGAAACTATAGGCGCTGGAAAGATTTTAATAGCAGTTATGATGAGCGCCAAAATAGCGCGTAATTCCTATATAAGTTTTATCTAATTATCGCCGTTGGTTTAGATTTCGATATTTTCAAATTTTGTCTTTATATGCTGCTCCAATGAATTTTGTTGATTTTCCGGGAAACTATAGGCGCTGGAAAGATTTTAATAGCAGTAATGATGAACGCGAAAATAGCGCGTAATTCCTATATAAGCTTTATCTAATTAGCGCCGTTGGTTCAGATTTAGATATTTTCAATTTTTGTCTTTATATGCTGCTCAAATGAATTTTGTTGATTTTCCGGGAAACTATAGGCGCTGGAAAGATTTTAATAGCAGTTATGATGAGCGCCAAAATAGCGCGTAATTCCTATATAAGTTTTATCTAATTATCGCCGTTGGTTTAGATTTCGATATTTTCAAATTTTGTCTTTATATGCTGCTCAAATGAATTTTGTTGATTTTCCGGGAAACTATAGGCGCTGGAAGGATTTTAATAGCAGTTAAGCTGAGCGGAAAATAGCGCGTAATTCCTATCTAAGTTTTATCTAATTATCGCCGTTGGTTTAGATTTCGATATTTTCAAATTTTTTCTTTATATGCTGCTCAAATGAATTTTGTTGATTTTCCGGGAAACTATAGGCGCTGGAAAGATTTTAATAGCAGTTATGATGAGCGCGAAAATAGCGCGTAATTCCTATATAAGCTTTATCTAATTAGCGCCGTTGGTTCAGATTTAGATATTTTCAATTTTTGTCTTTATATGCTGCTCAAATGAATTTTGTTGATTTTCCGGGAAACTATAGGCGCCGGAAAGTTTTTAATAGCAGTTATGATGAGCGCCAAAATAGCGCGTAATTCCTATATAAGTTTTATCTAATTATCGCCGTTGGTTTAGATTTCGATAATTTCAAATTTTGTCTTTATATGCTGCTCAAATGAATTTTGTTGATTTTCCGGGAAACTATAGGCGCTGGAAAGATTTTAATAAATAGCGCGTAATTCCTATATAAGCTTTATCTAATTAGCGCCGTTGGTTTAGATTTCGATATTTTCAAATTTTGTCTTTATATGCTGCTCAAATGAATTTTGTTGATTTTCCGGGAAACTATAGGCGCTGGAAGGATTTTAATAGCAGTTATGCTGAGCGGAAAATAGCGCGTAATTCCTATCTAAGTTTTATCTAATTATCGCCGTTGGTTTAGATTTCGATATTTTCAAATTTTGTCTTTATATGCTGCTCAAATGAATTTTGTTGACTTTCCGGGAAACTATAGGCGCTGGAAAGATTTTAATAGCAGTTATGATGAGCGCGAAAATAGCGAGTAATTCCTATATAAGCTTTATCTAATTAGCGCCGTTGGTTCAGATTTAGATATTTTCAATTTTTGTCTTTATATGCTGCTCAAATGAATTTTTTTGATTTTCCGGGAAACTATAGGCGCCGGAAAGTTTTTAATAGCAGTTATGATGAGCGCCAAAATAGCACGAAATTCCTATATAAGTTTTATCTAACTATCGCCGTTGGTTTAGATTTCGATATTTTCAAATTTTGTCTTTATATGCTGCTCAAATGAATTTTGTTGATTTTCCGGGAAACTATAGGCGCTGGAAGGATTTTAATAGCAGTTATGCTGAGCGCGAAAATAGCGCGTAATTCCTATATAAGCTTTATCTAATTAGCGCCGTTGGTTCAGATTTAGATATTTTCAATTTTTGTCTTTATATGCTACTCAAATGAATTTTTTTGATTTTCCGGGAAACTATAGGCGCCGGAAAGTTTTTAATAGCAGTTATGATGAGCGCCAAAATAGCGCGTAATTCCTATATAAGTTTTATCTAATTATCGCCGTTGGTTTAGATTTCGATATTTTCAAATTTTGTCTTTATATGCTGCTCAAATGAATTTTGTTGATTTTCCGGGAAACTATAGGCGCTGGAAGGATTTTAATAGCAGTTATTATGAGCGCGAAAATAGCGCGTAATTCCTATATAAGCTTTATCTAATTAGCGCCGTTGGTTCAGATTTAGATATTTTCAATTTTTGTCTTTATATGCTGCTCAAATGAATTTTTTTGATTTTCCGGGAAACTATAGGCGCCGGAAAGTTTTTAATAGCAGTTATGATGAGCGCCAAAATAGCGAGTAATTCCTATATAAGTTTTATCTAATTATCGCCGTTGGTTTAGATTTCGATATTTTCAAATTTTGTCTTTATATGCTGCTCAAATGAATTTTGTTGATTTTCCGGGAAACTATAGGCGCTGGAAGGATTTTAATAGCAGTTATGCTGAGCGCGAAAATAGCGCGTAATTCCTATATAAGCTTTATCTAATTAGCGCGTTGGTTCAGATTTAGATATTTTCAATATTTGTCTTTATATGCTGCTCAAATGAATTTTTTTGATTTTCCGGGAAACTATAGGCGCCGGAAAGTTTTTAATAGCAGTTATGATGAGCGCCAAAATAGCGCGTAATTCCTATATAAGTTTTATCTAATTATCGCCGTTGGTTTAGATTTCGATAATTTCAAATTTTGTCTTTATATGCTGCTCAAATGAATTTTGTTGATTTTCCGGGAAACTATAGGCGCTGGAAAGATTTTAATAAATAGCGCGTAATTCCTATATAAGCTTTATCTAATTAGCGCCGTTTGTTTAGATTTCGATATTTTCAGATTTTGTCTTTATATGCTGCTCAAATGAATTTTGTTGATTTTAATAGCAGTTATGATGAGCGCCAAAATAGCGCGTAATTCCTATATAAGTTTTATCTAATTATCGCCGTTGGTTTAGATTTAGATATTTTCAATATTTGTCTTTATATGCTGCTCCAATGAATTTTGTTGATTTTCCGGGAAACTATAGGCGCTGGAAAGATTTTAATAGCAGTAATGATGAACGCGAAAATAGCGCGTAATTCCTATATAAGCTTTATCTAATTAGCGCCGTTGGTTCAGATTTAGATATTTTCAATTTTTGTCTTTATATGCTGCTCAAATGAATTTTGTTGATTTTCCGGGAAACTATAGGCGCTGGAAAGATTTTAATAGCAGTTATGATGAGCGCCAAAATAGCGCGTAATTCCTATATAAGTTTTATCTAATTATCGCCGTTGGTTTAGATTTCGATATTTTCAAATTTTGTCTTTATATGCTGCTCAAATGAATTTTGTTGATTTTCCGGGAAACTATAGGCGCTGGAAGGATTTTAATAGCAGTTAAGCTGAGCGGAAAATAGCGCGTAATTCCTATCTAAGTTTTATCTAATTATCGCCGTTGGTTTAGATTTCGATATTTTCAAATTTTGTCTTTATATGCTGCTCAAATGAATTTTTTTGATTTTCCGGGAAACTATAGGCGCTGGAAAGATTTTAATAGCAGTTATGATGAGCGGCAAAGTAGCGCGTAATTCCTATATAAGTTTTATCTAATTATCGCCGTTGGTTTAGATTTCGATATTTTCAGATTTTGTCTTTATATGCTGCTCAAATGAATTTTGTTGATTTTCCGGGAAACTATAGGCGCTGTAAAGATTTTAATAGCAGTTATGATGAGCGCGAAAATAGCGCGTAATTCCTATATAAGCTTTTTCTAATTAGCGCCGTTGGTTCAGATTTAGATATTTTCAATTTTTGTCTTTATATGCTGCTCAAATGAATTTTTTTGATTTTCCGGGAAACTATAGGCGCCGGAAAGTTTTTAATTTTTAATAATCAACGCGAAAATAGCGCGTAATTCCTATATAAGCTTTATCTAATTAGCGCGTTGGTTCAGATTTAGATATTTTCAAATTTTGTCTTTATATGCTGCTCAAATGAATTTTTTTGATTTTCCGGGAAACTATAGGCGCCGGAAAGTTTTTAATAGCAGTTATGATGAGCGCCAAAATAGCGCGTAATTCCTATATAAGTTTTATCTAATTATCGCCGTTGGTTTAGATTTCGACATTTTGAAATTTTGTCTTTATATGCTGCTCAAATGAATTTTTTTGATTTTCCGGGAAACTATAGGCGCTGGAAAGATTTTAATAGCAGTTATGATGAGCGCCAAAATAGCGCGTAATTCCTATATAAGTTTTATCTAATTATCGCCGTTGGTTTAGATTTCGATCTTTTCAAATTTTGTCTTTATATGCTGCTCAAATGAATTTTGTTGATTTTCCGGGAAACTATAGGCGCTGGAAGGATTTTAATAGCAGTTATGCTGAGCGCGAAAATAGCGCTTAATTCCTATATAAGTTTTATCTAATTAGCGCCGTTGGTTCAGATTTAGATATTTTCGATTTTTGTCTTTATATGCTGCTCAAATGAATTTTTTTGATTTTCCGGGAAACTATAGGCGCCGAAAAGTTTTTAATAGCAGTTATGATGAGCGCCAAAATAGCGCGTAATTCCTATATAAGTTTTATCTAATTATCGCCGTTGGTTTAGATTTCGATATTTTGAAATTTTGTCTTTATATGCTGCTCAAATGAATTTTTTTGATTTTCCGGGAAACTATAGGCGCTGGAAAGATTTTAATAGCAGTTATGATGAGCGCCAAAATAGCGCGTAATTCCTTTATAAGTTTTATCTAATTATCGCCGTTGGTTTAGATTTCGATATTTTCAAATTTTGTCTTTATATGCTGCTCAAATGAATTTTGTTGATTTTCCGGGAAACTATAGGCGCTGTAAAGATTTTAATAGCAGTTATGATGAGCGCGAAAATATCGCGTAATTCCTATATAAGCTTTTTCTAATTAGCGCCGTTGGTTCAGATTTAGATATTTTCAATTTTTGCCTTTATATGCTGCTCAAATGAATTTTTTTGATTTTCCGGGAAACTATAGGCGCCGGAAAGTTTTTAATAGCAGTTATGATGAGCGCCAAAATAGCGCGTAATTCCTATATAAGTTTTATCTAATTATCGCCTTTGGTTTAGATTTCGATATTTACAAATTTTTTCTTTATATGCTGCTCAAATGAATTTTGTTGATTTTCCGGGAAACTATAGGCGCTGGAAAGATTTTAATAGCAGTTATGATGAGCGCCAAAATAGCGCGTAATTCCTATATAAGTTTTATCAAATTATCGCCGTTGGTTTAGATTTCGATATTTTCAAATTTTGTCTTTATATGCTGCTCAAATGAATTTTGTTGATTTTCCGGGAAACTATAGGCGCTGGAAGGATTTTAATAGCAGTTATGCTGAGCGGAAAATAGCGCGTAATTCCTATCTAAGTTTTATCTAATTATCGCCGTTGGTTTAGATTTCGATATTTTCAAATTTCGTCTTTATATGCTGCTCAAATGAATTTTGTTGATTTTCCGGGAAACTATAGGCGCTGGAAGGATTTTAATAGCAGTTATGCTGAGCGCCAAAATAGCGCGTAATTCCTGTATAAGTTTTATCTAATTATCGCCGTTGGTTTAGATTTCGATATTTTCAAATTTTGTCTTTATATGCTGCTCAAATGAATTTTGTTGATTTTCCGGGAAACTATAGGCGCTGGAAAGATTTTAATAGCAGTTATGATGAGCGCGAAAATAGCGCGTAATTCCTATATAAGCTTTAACTAATTAGCGCCGTTGGTTCAGATTTAGATATTTTCAATTTTTGTCTTTATATGCTGCTCAAATGAATTTTGTTGATTTTCCGGGAAACTATAGGCGCTGGAAAGATTTTAATAAATAGCGCGTAATTCCTATATAAGCTTTATGTAATTAGCGCCGTTGGTTTAGATTTCGATATTTTCAAATTTTGTCTTTATATGCTGCTCAAATGAATTTTGTTGACTTTCCGGGAAACTATAGGCGCTGGAAAGATTTTAATAGCAGTTATGATGAGCTCGAAAATAGCGCGTAATTCCTATATAAGCTTTATCTAATTAGCGCCGTTGGTTCAGATTTAGATATTTTCAATTTTTGTCTTTATATGCTGCTCAAATGAATTTTTTTGATTTTCCGGGAAACTATAGGCGCCGGAAAGTTTTTAATTTTTAATAATCAACGCGAAAATAGCGCGTAGTTCCTATATAAGCTTTATCTAATTAGCGCGTTGGTTCAGATTTAGATATTTTCAAATTTTGTCTTTATATGCTGCTCAAATGAATTTTTTTGATTTTCCGGGATTCTATAGGCGCCGGAAAGTTTTTAATAGCAGTTATGATGAGCGCCAAAATAGCGCGTAATTCCTATATAAGTTTTATCTAATTATCGCCGTTGGTTTAGATTTCGACATTTTGAAATTTTGTCTTTATATGCTGCTCAAATGAATTTTTTTGATTTTCCGGGAAACTATAGGCGCTGGAAAGATTTTAATAGCAGTTATGATGAGCGCCAAAATAGCGCGTAATTCCTATATAAGTTTTATCTAATTATCGCCGTTGGTTTAGATTTCGATATTTTCAAATTTTGTCTTTATATGCTGCTCAAATGAATTTTGTTGATTTTCCGGGAAACTATAGGCGCTGGAAGGATTTTAATAGCAGTTATGCTGAGCGCGAAAATAGCGCGTAATTCCTATATAAGTTTTATCTAATTAGCGCCGTTGGTTCAGATTTAGATATTTTCGATTTTTGTCTTTATATGCTGCTCAAATGAATTTTTTTGATTTTCCGGAAAACTATAGGCGCCGGAAAGTTTTTAATAGCAGTTATGGTGAGCGCCAAAATAGCGCGTAATTCCTATATAAGTTTTATCTAATTATCGTAGTTGGTTTAGATTTCGATATTTTCAAATTTTGTCTTTATATGCTGCTCAAATGAATTTTGTTGATTTTCCGGGAAACTATAGGCGCTGGAAGGATTTTAATAGCAGTTATTATGAGCGCGAAAATAGCGGGTAATTCCTATATAAGCTTTATCTAATTAGCGCCGTTTGTTCAGATTTAGATATTTTCAATTTTTGTCTTTATATGCTGCTCAAATTAATTTTTTTGATTTTCCGGGAAACTATAGGCGCTGGAAGGATTTTAATAGCAGTTATGCTGAGCGCGAAAATAGCGCGTAATTCCTATATAAGCTTTATCTAATTAGCGCGTTGGTTCAGATTTAGATATTTTCAATTTTTGTCTTTATATGCTGCTCAAATGAATTTTTTTGATTTTCCGGGAAACTATAGGCGCCGGAAAGTTTTTAATAGCAGTTATGATGAGCGCCAAAATAGCGCGTAATTCCTATATAAGTTTTATCTAATTATCGCCGTTGGTTTAGATTTCGATATTTTCAAATTTTGTCTTTATATGCAGCTCAAATGAATTTTGTTGATTTTCCGGGAAACTATAGGCGCTGGAAGGATTTTAATAGCAGTTATGCTGAGCGCGAAAATAGCGCGTAATTCCTATATAAGCTTTATCTAATTAGCGCCGTTGGTTCAGATTTAGATATTTTCAATTTTTGTCTTTATATGCTGCTCAAATGAATTTTTTTGATTTTCCGGGAAACTATAGGCGCCGGAAAGTTTTTAATAGCAGTTATGATGAGCGCCAAAATAGCACGTAATTCCTATATAAGTTTTATCTAATTATCGCCGTTGGTTTAGATTTCGATATTTTCAAATTTTGTCTTTATATGCTGCTCAAATGAATTTTTTTGATTTTCCGGGAATTTATAGGCGCTGGAAAGATTTTAATAGCAGTTATGATGAGCGCCAAAATAGCGCGTAATTCCTATATAAGTTTTATCTAATTATCGCCGTTGGTTTAGATTTCGATATTTTCAAATTTTGTCTTTATATGCTGCTCAAATGAATTTTGTTGACTTTCAGGGAAACTATAGGCGCTGGAAAGATTTTAATAGCAGTTATGATGAGCGCGAAAATAGCGAGTAATTCCTATATAAGCTTTATCTAATTAGCGCCGTTGGTTCAGATTTAGATATTTTCAATTTTTGTCTTTATATGCTGCTCAAATGAATTTTTTTGATTTTCCGGGAAACTATAGGCGCCGGAAAGTTTTTAATAGCAGTTATGATGAGCGCCAAAATAGCACGAAATTCCTATATAAGTTTTATCTAACTATCGCCGTTGGTTTAGATTTCGATATTTTCAAATTTTGTCTTTATATGCTGCTCAAATGAATTTTGTTGATTTTCCGGGAAACTATAGGCGCTGGAAGGATTTTAATAGCAGTTATGCTGAGCGCGAAAATAGCGCGTAATTCCTATATAAGCTTTATCTAATTAGCGCCGTTGGTTCAGATTTAGATATTTTCAATATTTGTCTTTATATGCTGCTCAAATGAATTTTTTTGATTTTCCGGGAAACTATAGGCGCCGGAAAGTTTTTAATAGCAGTTATGATGAGCGCCAAAATAGCGCGTAATTCCTATATAAGTTTTATCTAATTATCGCCGTTGGTTTAGATTTCGATAATTTCAAATTTTGTCTTTATATGCTGCTCAAATGAATTTTGTTGATTTTCCGGGAAACTATAGGCGCTGGAAATATTTTAATAAATAGCGCGTAATTCCTATATAAGCTTTATCTAATTAGCGCCGTTTGTTTAGATTTCGATATTTTCAGATTTTGTCTTTATATGCTGCTCAAATGAATTTTGTTGATTTTAATAGCAGTTATGATGAGCGCCAAAATAGCGCGTAATTCCTATATAAGTTTTATCTAATTATCGCCGTTGGTTTAGATTTAGATATTTTCAATATTTGTCTTTATATGCTGCTCCAATGAATTTTGTTGATTTTCCGGGAAACTATAGGCGCTGGAAAGATTTTAATAGCAGTAATGATGAACGCGAAAATAGCGCGTAATTCCTATATAAGCTTTATCTAATTAGCGCCGTTGGTTCAGATTTAGATATTTTCAATTTTTGTCTTTATATGCTGCTCAAATGAATTTTGTTGATTTTCCGGGAAACTATAGGCGCTGGAAAGATTTTAATAGCAGTTATGATGAGCGCCAAAATAGCGCGTAATTCCTATATAAGTTTTATCTAATTATCGCCGTTGGTTTAGATTTCGATATTTTCAAATTTTGTCTTTATATGCTGCTCAAATGAATTTTGTTGATTTTCCGGGAAACTATAGGCGCTGGAAGGATTTTAATAGCAGTTAAGCTGAGCGGAAAATAGCGCGTAATTCCTATCTAAGTTTTATCTAATTATCGCCGTTGGTTTAGATTTCGATATTTTCAAATTTTGTCTTTATATGCTGCTCAAATGAATTTTTTTGATTTTCCGGGAAACTATAGGCGCTGGAAAGATTTTAATAGCAGTTATGATGAGCGGCAAAGTAGCGCGTAATTCCTATATAAGTTTTATCTAATTATCGCCGTTGGTTTAGATTTCGATATTTTCAGATTTTGTCTTTATATGCTGCTCAAATGAATTTTGTTGATTTTCCGGGAAACTATAGGCGCTGTAAAGATTTTAATAGCAGTTATGATGAGCGCGAAAATAGCGCGTAATTCCTATATAAGCTTTTTCTAATTAGCGCCGTTGGTTCAGATTTAGATATTTTCAATTTTTGTCTTTATATGCTGCTCAAATGAATTTTTTTGATTTTCCGGGAAACTATAGGCGCCGGAAAGTTTTTAATTTTTAATAATCAACGCGAAAATAGCGCGTAATTCCTATATAAGCTTTATCTAATTAGCGCGTTGGTTCAGATTTAGATATTTTCAAATTTTGTCTTTATATGCTGCTCAAATGAATTTTTTTGATTTTCCGGGAAACTATAGGCGCCGGAAAGTTTTTAATAGCAGTTATGATGAGCGCCAAAATAGCGCGTAATTCCTATATAAGTTTTATCTAATTATCGCCGTTGGTTTAGATTTCGACATTTTGAAATTTTGTCTTTATATGCTGCTCAAATGAATTTTTTTGATTTTCCGGGAAACTATAGGCGCTGGAAAGATTTTAATAGCAGTTATGATGAGCGCCAAAATAGCGCGTAATTCCTATATAAGTTTTATCTAATTATCGCCGTTGGTTTAGATTTCGATCTTTTCAAATTTTGTCTTTATATGCTGCTCAAATGAATTTTGTTGATTTTCCGGGAAACTATAGGCGCTGGAAGGATTTTAATAGCAGTTATGCTGAGCGCGAAAATAGCGCTTAATTCCTATATAAGTTTTATCTAATTAGCGCCGTTGGTTCAGATTTAGATATTTTCGATTTTTGTCTTTATATGCTGCTCAAATGAATTTTTTTGATTTTCCGGGAAACTATAGGCGCCGAAAAGTTTTTAATAGCAGTTATGATGAGCGCCAAAATAGCGAGTAATTCCTATATAAGTTTTATCTAATTATCGCCGTTGGTTTAGATTTCGATATTTTGAAATTTTGTCTTTATATGCTGCTCAAATGAATTTTTTTGATTTTCCGGGAAACTATAGGCGCTGGAAAGATTTTAATAGCAGTTATGATGAGCGCCAAAATAGCGCGTAATTCCTTTATAAGTTTTATCTAATTATCGCCGTTGGTTTAGATTTCGATATTTTCAAATTTTGTCTTTATATGCTGCTCAAATGAATTTTGTTGATTTTCCGGGAAACTATAGGCGCTGTAAAGATTTTAATAGCAGTTATGATGAGCGCGAAAATAGCGCGTAATTCCTATATAAGCTTTTTCTAATTAGCGCCGTTGGTTCAGATTTAGATATTTTCAATTTTTGCCTTTATATGCTGCTCAAATGAATTTTTTTGATTTTCCGGGAAACTATAGGCGCCGGAAAGTTTTTAATAGCAGTTATGATGAGCGCCAAAATAGCGCGTAATTCCTATATAAGTTTTATCTAATTATCGCCTTTGGTTTAGATTTCGATATTTACAAATTTTTTCTTTATATGCTGCTCAAATGAATTTTGTTGATTTTCCGGGAAACTATAGGCGCTGGAAAGATTTTAATAGCAGTTATGATGAGCGCCAAAATAGCGCGTAATTCCTATATAAGTTTTATCAAATTATCGCCGTTGGTTTAGATTTCGATATTTTCAAATTTTGTCTTTATATGCTGCTCAAATGAATTTTGTTGATTTTCCGGGAAACTATAGGCGCTGGAAGGATTTTAATAGCAGTTATGCTGAGCGGAAAATAGCGCGTAATTCCTATCTAAGTTTTATCTAATTATCGCCGTTGGTTTAGATTTCGATATTTTCAAATTTCGTCTTTATATGCTGCTCAAATGAATTTTGTTGATTTTCCGGGAAACTATAGGCGCTGGAAGGATTTTAATAGCAGTTATGCTGAGCGCCAAAATAGCGCGTAATTCCTGTATAAGTTTTATCTAATTATCGCCGTTGGTTTAGATTTCGATATTTTCAAATTTTGTCTTTATATGCTGCTCAAATGAATTTTGTTGATTTTCCGGGAAACTATAGGCGCTGGAAAGATTTTAATAGCAGTTATGATGAGCGCGAAAATAGCGCGTAATTCCTATATAAGCTTTAACTAATTAGCGCCGTTGGTTCAGATTTAGATATTTTCAATTTTTGTCTTTATATGCTGCTCAAATGAATTTTGTTGATTTTCCGGGAAACTATAGGCGCTGGAAAGATTTTAATAAATAGCGCGTAATTCCTATATAAGCTTTATGTAATTAGCGCCGTTGGTTTAGATTTCGATATTTTCAAATTTTGTCTTTATATGCTGCTCAAATGAATTTTGTTGACTTTCCGGGAAACTATAGGCGCTGGAAAGATTTTAATAGCAGTTATGATGAGCTCGAAAATAGCGCGTAATTCCTATATAAGCTTTATCTAATTAGCGCCGTTGGTTCAGATTTAGATATTTTCAATTTTTGTCTTTATATGCTGCTCAAATGAATTTTTTTGATTTTCCGGGAAACTATAGGCGCCGGAAAGTTTTTAATTTTTAATAATCAACGCGAAAATAGCGCGTAGTTCCTATATAAGCTTTATCTAATTAGCGCGTTGGTTCAGATTTAGATATTTTCAAATTTTGTCTTTATATGCTGCTCAAATGAATTTTTTTGATTTTCCGGGATTCTATAGGCGCCGGAAAGTTTTTAATAGCAGTTATGATGAGCGCCAAAATAGCGCGTAATTCCTATATAAGTTTTATCTAATTATCGCCGTTGGTTTAGATTTCGACATTTTGAAATTTTGTCTTTATATGCTGCTCAAATGAATTTTTTTGATTTTCCGGGAAACTATAGGCGCTGGAAAGATTTTAATAGCAGTTATGATGAGCGCCAAAATAGCGCGTAATTCCTATATAAGTTTTATCTAATTATCGCCGTTGGTTTAGATTTCGATATTTTCAAATTTTGTCTTTATATGCTGCTCAAATGAATTTTGTTGATTTTCCGGGAAACTATAGGCGCTGGAAGGATTTTAATAGCAGTTATGCTGAGCGCGAAAATAGCGCGTAATTCCTATATAAGTTTTATCTAATTAGCGCCGTTGGTTCAGATTTAGATATTTTCGATTTTTGTCTTTATATGCTGCTCAAATGAATTTTTTTGATTTTCCGGAAAACTATAGGCGCCGGAAAGTTTTTAATAGCAGTTATGATGAGCGCCAAAATAGCGCGTAATTCCTATATAAGTTTTATCTAATTATCGTAGTTGGTTTAGATTTCGATATTTTCAAATTTTGTCTTTATATGCTGCTCAAATGAATTTTGTTGATTTTCCGGGAAACTATAGGCGCTGGAAGGATTTTAATAGCAGTTATTATGAGCGCGAAAATAGCGGGTAATTCCTATATAAGCTTTATCTAATTAGCGCCGTTTGTTCAGATTTAGATATTTTCAATTTTTGTCTTTATATGCTGCTCAAATTAATTTTTTTGATTTTCCGGGAAACTATAGGCGCTGGAAGGATTTTAATAGCAGTTATGCTGAGCGCGAAAATAGCGCGTAATTCCTATATAAGCTTTATCTAATTAGCGCGTTGGTTCAGATTTAGATATTTTCAATTTTTGTCTTTATATGCTGCTCAAATGAATTTTTTTGATTTTCCGGGAAACTATAGGCGCCGGAAAGTTTTTAATAGCAGTTATGATGAGCGCCAAAATAGCGCGTAATTCCTATATAAGTTTTATCTAATTATCGCCGTTGGTTTAGATTTCGATATTTTCAAATTTTGTCTTTATATGCAGCTCAAATGAATTTTGTTGATTTTCCGGGAAACTATAGGCGCTGGAAGGATTTTAATAGCAGTTATGCTGAGCGCGAAAATAGCGCGTAATTCCTATATAAGCTTTATCTAATTAGCGCCGTTGGTTCAGATTTAGATATTTTCAATTTTTGTCTTTATATGCTGCTCAAATGAATTTTTTTGATTTTCCGGGAAACTATAGGCGCCGGAAAGTTTTTAATAGCAGTTATGATGAGCGCCAAAATAGCACGTAATTCCTATATAAGTTTTATCTAATTATCGCCGTTGGTTTAGATTTCGATATTTTCAAATTTTGTCTTTATATGCTGCTCAAATGAATTTTTTTGATTTTCCGGGAATTTATAGGCGCTGGAAAGATTTTAATAGCAGTTATGATGAGCGCCAAAATAGCGCGTAATTCCTATATAAGTTTTATCTAATTATCGCCGTTGGTTTAGATTTCGATATTTTCAAATTTTGTCTTTATATGCTGCTCAAATGAATTTTGTTGACTTTCAGGGAAACTATAGGCGCTGGAAAGATTTTAATAGCAGTTATGATGAGCGCGAAAATAGCGAGTAATTCCTATATAAGCTTTATCTAATTAGCGCCGTTGGTTCAGATTTAGATATTTTCAATTTTTGTCTTTATATGCTGCTCAAATGAATTTTTTTGATTTTCCGGGAAACTATAGGCGCCGGAAAGTTTTTAATAGCAGTTATGATGAGCGCCAAAATAGCACGAAATTCCTATATAAGTTTTATCTAACTATCGCCGTTGGTTTAGATTTCGATATTTTCAAATTTTGTCTTTATATGCTGCTCAAATGAATTTTGTTGATTTTCCGGGAAACTATAGGCGCTGGAAGGATTTTAATAGCAGTTATGCTGAGCGCGAAAATAGCGCGTAATTCCTATATAAGCTTTATCTAATTAGCGCCGTTGGTTCAGATTTAGATATTTTCAATTTTTGTCTTTATATGCTACTCAAATGAATTTTTTTGATTTTCCGGGAAACTATAGGCGCCGGAAAGTTTTTAATAGCAGTTATGATGAGCGCCAAAATAGCGCGTAATTCCTATATAAGTTTTATCTAATTATCGCCGTTGGTTTAGATTTCGATATTTTCAAATTTTGTCTTTATATGCTGCTCAAATTAATTTTGTTGATTTTCCGGGAAACTATAGGCGCTGGAAGGATTTTAATAGCAGTTATTATGAGCGCGAAAATAGCGCGTAATTCCTATATAAGCTTTATCTAATTAGCGCCGTTTGTTCAGATTTAGATATTTTCAAATTTTGTCTTTATATGCTGCTCAAATGAATTTTTTTGATTTTCCGGGAAACTATAGGCGCTGGAAAGATTTTAATAGCAGTTATGATGAGCGCCAAAATAGCGCGTAATTCCTATATAAGTTTTATCTAATTATCGCCGTTGGTTTAGATTTCGATATTTTCAAATTTTGTCTTTATATGCTGCTCCAATGAATTTTGTTGATTTTCCGGGAAACTATAGGCGCTGGAAAGATTTTAATAGCAGTAATGATGAACGCGAAAATAGCGCGTAATTCCTATATAAGCTTTATCTAATTAGCGCCGTTGGTTCAGATTTAGATATTTTCAATTTTTTTCTTTATATGCTGCTCAAATGAATTTTGTTGATTTTCCGGGAAACTATAGGCGCTGGAAAGATTTTAATAGCAGTTATGATGAGCGCCAAAATAGCGCGTAATTCCTATATAAGTTTTATCTAATTATCGCCGTTGGTTTAGATTTCGATATTTTCAAATTTTGTCTTTATATGCTGCTCAAATGAATTTTGTTGATTTTCCGGGAAACTATAGGCGCTGGAAGGATTTTAATAGCAGTTAAGCTGAGCGGAAAATAGCGCGTAATTCCTATCTAAGTTTTATCTAATTATCGCCGTTGGTTTAGATTTCGATATTTTCAAATTTTTTCTTTATATGCTGCTCAAATGAATTTTGTTGATTTTCCGGGAAACTATAGGCGCTGGAAAGATTTTAATAGCAGTTATGATGAGCGCGAAAATAGCGCGTAATTCCTATATAAGCTTTATCTAATTAGCGCCGTTGGTTCAGATTTAGATATTTTCAATTTTTGTCTTTATATGCTGCTCAAATGAATTTTGTTGATTTTCCGGGAAACTATAGGCGCCGGAAAGTTTTTAATAGCAGTTATGATGAGCGCCAAAATAGCGCGTAATTCCTATATAAGCTTTATCTAATTAGCGCCGTTGGTTTAGATTTCGATATTTTCAAATTTTGTCTTTATATGCTGCTCAAATGAATTTTGTTGATTTTCCGGGAAACTATAGGCGCTGGAAGGATTTTAATAGCAGTTATGCTGAGCGGAAAATAGCGCGTAATTCCTATCTAAGTTTTATCTAATTATCGCCGTTGGTTTAGATTTCGATATTTTCAAATTTTGTCTTTATATGCTGCTCAAATGAATTTTGTTGATTTTCCGGGAAACTATAGGCGCTGGAAGGATTTTAATAGCAGTTATGCTGAGCGCCAAAATAGCGGGTAATTCCTGTATAAGTTTTATCTAATTATCGCCGTTGGTTTAGATTACGATATTTTCAAATTTTGTCTTTATATGCTGCTCAAATGAATTTTGTTGACTTTCCGGGAAACTATAGGCGCTGGAAAGATTTTAATAGCAGTTATGATGAGCGCGAAAATAGCGAGTAATTCCTATATAAGCTTTATCTAATTAGCGCCGTTGGTTCAGATTTAGATATTTTCAATTTTTGTGTTTATATGCTGCTCAAATGAATTTTTTTGATTTTCCGGGAAACTATAGGCGCCGGAAAGTTTTTAATAGCAGTTATGATGAGCGCCAAAATAGCACGAAATTCCTATATAAGTTTTATCTAACTATCGCCGTTGGTTTAGATTTCGATATTTTCAAATTTTGTCTTTATATGCTGCTCAAATGAATTTTGTTGATTTTCCGGGAAACTATAGGCGCTGGAAGGATTTTAATAGCAGTTATGCTGAGCGCGAAAATAGCGCGTAATTCCTATATAAGCTTTATCTAATTAGCGCCGTTGGTTCAGATTTAGATATTTTCAATTTTTGTCTTTATATGCTACTCAAATGAATTTTTTTGATTTTCCGGGAAACTATAGGCGCCGGAAAGTTTTTAATAGCAGTTATGATGAGCGCCAAAATAGCGCGTAATTCCTATATAAGTTTTATCTAATTATCGCCGTTGGTTTAGATTTCGATATTTTCAAATTTTGTCTTTATATGCTGCTCAAATGAATTTTGTTGATTTTCCGGGAAACTATAGGCGCTGGAAGGATTTTAATAGCAGTTATTATGAGCGTGAAAATAGCGCGTAATTCCTATATAAGCTTTATCTAATTAGCGCCGTTGGTTCAGATTTAGATATTTTCAATTTTTGTCTTTATATGCTGCTCAAATGAATTTTTTTGATTTTCCGGGAAACTATAGGCGCCGGAAAGTTTTTAATAGCAGTTATGATGAGCGCCAAAATAGCGAGTAATTCCTATATAAGTTTTATCTAATTATCGCCGTTGGTTTAGATTTCGATATTTTCAAATTTTGTCTTTATATGCTGCTCAAATGAATTTTGTTGATTTTCCGGGAAACTATAGGCGCTGGAAGGATTTTAATAGCAGTTATGCTGAGCGCGAAAATAGCGCGTAATTCCTATATAAGCTTTATCTAATTAGCGCGTTGGTTCAGATTTAGATATTTTCAATATTTGTCTTTATATGCTGCTCAAATGAATTTTTTTGATTTTCCGGGAAACTATAGGCGCCGGAAAGTTTTTAATAGCAGTTATGATGAGCGCCAAAATAGCGCGTAATTCCTATATAAGTTTTATCTAATTATCGCCGTTGGTTTAGATTTCGATAATTTCAAATTTTGTCTTTATATGCTGCTCAAATGAATTTTGTTGATTTTCCGGGAAACTATAGGCGCTGGAAAGATTTTAATAAATAGCGCGTAATTCCTATATAAGCTTTATCTAATTAGCGCCGTTGGTTTAGATTTCGATATTTTCAAATTTTGTCTTTATATGCTGCTCAAATGAATTTTGTTGATTTTAATAGCAGTTATGATGAGCGCCAAAATAGCGCGTAATTCCTATATAAGTTTTATCTAATTATCGCCGTTGGTTTAGATTTAGATATTTTCAATATTTGTCTTTATATGCTGCTCCAATGAATTTTGTTGATTTTCCGGGAAACTATAGGCGCTGGAAAGATTCTAATAGCAGTAATAATGAACGCGAAAATAGCGCGTAATTCCTATATAAGCTTTATCTAATTAGCGCCGTTGGTTCAGATTTAGATATTTTCAATTTTTGTCTTTATATGCTGCTCAAATGAATTTTGTTGATTTTCCGGGAAACTATAGGCGCTGGAAAGATTTTAATAGCAGTTATGATGAGCGCCAAAATAGCGCGTAATTCCTATATAAGTTTTATCTAATTATCGCCGTTGGTTTAGATTTCGATATTTTCAAATTTTGTCTTTATATGCTGCTCAAATGAATTTTGTTGATTTTCCGGGAAACTATAGGCGCTGGAAGGATTTTAATAGCAGTTAAGCTGAGCGGAAAATAGCGCGTAATTCCTATCTAAGTTTTATCTAATTATCGCCGTTGGTTTAGATTTCGATATTTTCAAATTTTGTCTTTATATGCTGCTCAAATGAATTTTTTGATTTTCCGGGAAACTATAGGCGCTGGAAAGATTTTAATAGCAGTTATGATGAGCGGCAAAGTAGCGCGTAATTCCTATATAAGTTTTATCTAATTATCGCCGTTGGTTTAGATTTCGATATTTTCAGATTTTGTCTTTATATGCTGCTCAAATGAATTTTGTTGATTTTCCGGGAAACTATAGGCGCTGTAAAGATTTTAATAGCAGTTATGATGAGCGCGAAAATAGCGCGTAATTCCTATATAAGCTTTTTCTAATTAGCGCCGTTGGTTCAGATTTAGATATTTTCAATTTTTGTCTTTATATGCTGCTCAAATGAATTTTTTTGATTTTCCGGGAAACTATAGGCGCCGAAAAGTTTTTAATAGCAGTTATGATGAGCGCCAAAATAGCGCGTAATTCCTATATAAGTTTTATCTAATTATCGCCGTTGGTTTAGATTTCGATATTTTGAAATTTTGTCTTTATATGCTGCTCAAATGAATTTTTTTGATTTTCCGGGAAACTATAGGCGCTGGAAAGATTTTAATAGCAGTTATGATGAGCGCCAAAATAGCGCGTAATTCCTTTATAAGTTTTATCTAATTATCGCCGTTGGTTTAGATTTCGATATTTTCAAATTTTGTCTTTATATGCTGCTCAAATGAATTTTGTTGATTTTCCGGGAAACTATAGGCGCTGTAAAGATTTTAATAGCAGTTATGATGAGCGCGAAAATAGCGCGTAATTCCTATATAAGCTTTTTCTAATTAGCGCCGTTGGTTCAGATTTAGATATTTTCAATTTTTGCCTTTATATGCTGCTCAAATGGATTTTTTTGATTTTCCGGGAAACTATAGGCGCCGGAAAGTTTTTAATAGCAGTTATGATGAGCGCCAAAATAGCGCGTAATTCCTATATAAGTTTTATCAAATTATCGCCTTTGGTTTAGATTTCGATATTTACAAATTTTTTCTTTATATGCTGCTCAAATGAATTTTGTTGATTTTCCGGGAAACTATAGGCGCTGGAAAGATTTTAATAGCAGTTATGATGAGCGCCAAAATAGCGCGTAATTCCTATATAAGTTTTATCAAATTATCGCCGTTGGTTTAGATTTCGATATTTTCAAATTTTGTCTTTATATGCTGCTCAAATGAATTTTGTTGATTTTCCGGGAAACTATAGGCGCTGGAAGGATTTTAATAGCAGTTATGCTGAGCGGAAAATAGCGCGTAATTCCTATCTAAGTTTTATCTAATTATCGCCGTTGGTTTAGATTTCGATATTTTCAAATTTCGTCTTTATATGCTGCTCAAATGAATTTTGTTGATTTTCCGGGAAACTATAGGCGCTGGAAGGATTTTAATAGCAGTTATGCTGAGCGCCAAAATAGCGCGTAATTCCTGTATAAGTTTTATCTAATTATCGCCGTTGGTTTAGATTTCGATATTTTCAAATTTTGTCTTTATATGCTGGTCAAATGAATTTTGTTGATTTTCCGGGAAACTATAGGCGCTGGAAAGATTTTAATAGCAGTTATGATGAGCGCGAAAATAGCGCGTAATTCCTATATAAGCTTTAACTAATTAGCGCCGTTGGTTCAGATTTAAATATTTTCAATTTTTGTCTTTATATGCTGCTCAAATGAATTTTGTTGATTTTCCGGGAAACTATAGGCGCTGGAAAGATTTTAATAAATAGCGCGTAATTCCTATATAAGCTTTATCTAATTAGCGCCGTTGGTTTAGATTTCGATATTTTCAAATTTTGTCTTTATATGCTGCTCAAATGAATTTTGTTGACTTTCCGGGAAACTATAGGCGCTGGAAAGATTTTAATAGCAGTTATGATGAGCTCGAAAATAGCGCGTAATTCCTATATAAGCTTTATCTAATTAGCGCCGTTGGTTCAGATTTAGATATTTTCAATTTTTGTCTTTATATGCTGCTCAAATGAATTTTTTTGATTTTCCGGGAAACTATAGGCGCCGGAAAGTTTTTAATTTTTAATAATCAACGCGAAAATAGCGCGTAATTCCTATATAAGCTTTATCTAATTAGCGCGTTGGTTCAGATTTAGATATTTTCAAATTTTGTCTTTATATGCTGCTCAAATGAATTTTTTTGATTTTCCGGGATTCTATAGGCGCCGGAAAGTTTTTAATAGCAGTTATGATGAGCGCCAAAATAGCGCGTAATTCCTATATAAGTTTTATCTAATTATCGCCGTTGGTTTAGATTTCGACATTTTGAAATTTTGTCTTTATATGCTGCTCAAATGAATTTTTTTGATTTTCCGGGAAACTATAGGCGCTGGAAAGATTTTAATAGCAGTTATGATGAGCGCCAAAATAGCGCGTAATTCCTATATAAGTTTTATCTAATTATCGCCGTTGGTTTAGATTTCGATATTTTCAAATTTTGTCTTTATATGCTGCTCAAATGAATTTTGTTGATTTTCCGGGAAACTATAGGCGCTGGAAGGATTTTAATAGCAGTTATGCTGAGCGCGAAAATAGCGCGTAATTCCTATATAAGTTTTATCTAATTAGCGCCGTTGGTTCAGATTTAGATATTTTCGATTTTTGTCTTTATATGCTGCTCAAATGAATTTTTTTGATTTTCCGGAAAACTATAGGCGCCGGAAAGTTTTTAATAGCAGTTATGATGAGCGCCAAAATAGCGCGTAATTCCTATATAAGTTTTATCTAATTATCGTAGTTGGTTTAGATTTCGATATTTTCAAATTTTGTCTTTATATGCTGCTCAAATGAATTTTGTTGATTTTCCGGGAAACTATAGGCGCTGGAAGGATTTTAATAGCAGTTATTATGAGCGCGAAAATAGCGGGTAATTCCTATATAAGCTTTATCTAATTAGCGCCGTTTGTTCAGATTTAGATATTTTCAATTTTTGTCTTTATATGCTGCTCAAATTAATTTTTTTGATTTTCCGGGAAACTATAGGCGCTGGAAGGATTTTAATAGCAGTTATTCTGAGCGCGAAAATAGCGCGTAATTCCTATATAAGCTTTATCTAATTAGCGCGTTGGTTCAGATTTAGATATTTTCAATTTTTGTCTTTATATGCTGCTCAAATGAATTTTTTTGATTTTCCGGGAAACTATAGGCGCCGGAAAGTTTTTAATAGCAGTTATGATGAGCGCCAAAATAGCGCGTAATTCCTATATAAGTTTTATCTAATTATCGCCGTTGGTTTAGATTTCGATATTTTCAAATTTTGTCTTTATATGCAGCTCAAATGAATTTTGTTGATTTTCCGGGAAACTATAGGCGCTGGAAGGATTTTAATAGCAGTTATGCTGAGCGCGAAAATAGCGCGTAATTCCTATATAAGCTTTATCTAATTAGCGCCGTTGGTTCAGATTTAGATATTTTCAATTTTTGTCTTTATATGCTGCTCAAATGAATTTTTTTGATTTTCCGGGAAACTATAGGCGCCGGAAAGTTTTTAATAGCAGTTATGATGAGCGCCAAAATAGCACGTAATTCCTATATAAGTTTTATCTAATTATCGCCGTTGGTTTAGATTTCGATATTTTCAAATTTTGTCTTTATATGCTGCTCAAATGAATTTTTTTGATTTTCCGGGAAACTATAGGCGCTGGAAAGATTTTAATAGCAGTTATGATGAGCGCGAAAATAGCGAGTAATTCCTATATAAGCTTTATCTAATTAGCGCCGTTGGTTCAGATTTAGATATTTTCAATTTTTGTCTTTATATGCTGCTCAAATGAATTTTTTTGATTTTCCGGGAAACTATAGGCGCCGGAAAGTTTTTAATAGCAGTTATGATGAGCGCCAAAATAGCACGAAATGCCTATATAAGTTTTATCTAACTATCGCCGTTGGTTTAGATTTCGATATTTTCAAATTTTGTCTTTATATGCTGCTCAAATGAATTTTGTTGATTTTCCGGGAAACTATAGGCGCTGGAAGGATTTTAATAGCAGTTATGCTGAGCGCGAAAATAGCGCGTAATTCCTATATAAGCTTTATCTAATTAGCGCCGTTGGTTCAGATTTAGATATTTTCAATTTTTGTCTTTATATGCTGCTCAAATTAATTTTTTTGATTTTCCGGGAAACTATAGGCGCTGGAAGGATTTTAATAGCAGTTATGCTGAGCGGAAAATAGCGCGTAATTCCTATCTAAGTTTTATCTAATTATCGCCGTTGGTTTAGATTTCGATATTTTCAAATTTCGTCTTTATATGCTGCTCAAATGAATTTTGTTGATTTTCCGGGAAACTATAGGCGCTGGAAGGATATTAATAGCAGTTATGCTGAGCGCCAAAATAGCGCGTAATTCCTATATAAGTTTTATCTAATTATCGCCGTTGGTTTAGATTTCGATATTTTCAAATTTTGTCTTTATATGCTGCTCAAATGAATTTTGTTGATTTTCCGGGAAACTATAGGCGCTGGAAGGATTTTAATAGCAGTTATGCTGAGCGGAAAATAGCGCGTAATTCCTATCTAAGTTTTATCTAATTATCGCCGTTGGTTTAGATTTCGATATTTTCAAATTTCGTCTTTATATGCTGCTCAAATGAATTTTGTTGATTTTCCGGGAAACTATAGGCGCTGGAAGGATTTTAATAGCAGTTATGCTGAGCGCTAAAATAGCGCGTAATTCCTGTATAAGTTTTATCTAATTATCGCCGTTGGTTTAGATTTCGATATTTTCAAATTTTGTCTTTATATGCTGCTCAAATGAATTTTGTTGATTTTCCGGGAAACTATAGGCGCTGGAAAGATTTTAATAGCAGTTATGATGAGCGCGAAAATAGCGCGTAATTCCTATATAAGCTTTAACTAATTAGCGCCGTTGGTTCAGATTTAGATATTTTCAATTTTTGTCTTTATATGCTGCTCAAATGAATTTTGTTGATTTTCCGGGAAACTATAGGCGCTGGAAAGATTTTAACAAATAGCGCGTAATTCCTATATAAGCTTTATCTAATTAGCGCCGTTGGTTTAGATTTCGATATTTTCAAATTTTGTCTTTATATGCTGCTCAAATGAATTTTGTTGATTTTCCGGGAAACTATAGGCGCTGGAAGGATTTTAATAGCAGTTATGCTGAGCGCGAAAATAGCGCGTAATTCCTATATAAGCTTTATCTAATTAGCGCCGTTGGTTCAGATTTAGATATTTTCAATTTTTGTCTTTATATGCTACTCAAATGAATTTTTTTGATTTTCCGGGAAACTATAGGCGCCGGAAAGTTTTTAATAGCAGTTATGATGAGCGCCAAAATAGCGCGTAATTCCTATATAAGTTTTATCTAATTATCGCCGTTGGTTTAGATTTCGATATTTTCAAATTTTGTCTTTATATGCTGCTCAAATTAATTTTGTTGATTTTCCGGGAAACTATAGGCGCTGGAAGGATTTTAATAGCAGTTATTATGAGCGCGAAAATAGCGCGTAATTCCTATATAAGCTTTATCTAATTAGCGCCGTTTGTTCAGATTTAGATATTTTCAATTTTTGTCTTTATATGCTGCTCAAATTAATTTTTTTGATTTTCCGGGAAACTATAGGCGCCGGAAAGTTTTTAATAGCAGTTATGATGAGCGCCAAAATAGCGCGTAATTCCTATATAAGTTTTATCTAATTATCGCCGTTGGTTTAGACTTCGATATTTTCAAATTTTGTCTTTATATGCTGCTCAAATGAATTTTGTTGATTTTCCGGGAAACTATAGGCGCTGGAAGGATTTTAATAGCAGTTATGATGAGCGCCAAAATAGCGCGTAATTCCTATATAAGTTTTATCTAATTATCGCCGTTGGTTTAGATTTCGATATTTTCAAATTTTGTCTTTATATGCTGCTCAAATGAATTTTTTTTATTTTCCGGGAAGCTATAGGCGCTGGAAAGATTTTAATAGCAGTTATGATGAGCGCCAAAATAGCGCGTAATTCCTATATAAGTTTTATCTAATTATCGCCGTTGGTTTAGATTTCGATATTTTCAAATTTTGTCTTTATATGCTGCTCAAATGAATTTTGTTGATTTTCCGGGAAACTATAGGCGCTGTAAAGATTTTAATAGCAGTTATGATGAGCGCGAAAATAGCGCGTAATTCCTATATAAGCTTTTTCTAATTAGCGCCGTTGGTTCAGATTTAGATATTTTCAATTTTTGTCTTTATATGCTGCTCAAATGAACTTTTTTGATTTTCCGGGAAACTATAGGCGCCGGAAAGTTTTTAATAGCAGTTATGATGAGCGCAAAAATAGCGCGTAATTCCTATATAAGTTTTATCTAATTATCGCCTTTGGTTTAGATTTCGATATTTACAAATTTTTTCTTTATATGCTGCTCAAATGAATTTTGTTGATTTTCCGGGAAACTATAGGCGCTGGAAAGATTTTAATAGCAGTTATGATGAGCGCCAAAATAGCGCGTAACTCCTATATAAGTTTTATCTAATTATCGCCGTTGGTTTAGATTTTGATATTTTCAAATTTTGTCTTTATATGCTGCTCAAATGAATTTTGTTGATTTTCCGGGAAACTATAGGCGCTGGAAGGATTTTAATAGCAGTTATGCTGAGCGGAAAATAGCGCGTAATTCCTGTCTAAGTTTTATCTAATTATCGCCGTTGGTTTAGATTTCGATATTTTCAAATTTTGTCTTTATATGCTGCTCAAATGAATTTTGTTGATTTTCCGGGAAACTATAGGCGCTGGAAGGATTTTAATAGCAGTTATGCTGAGCGCCAAAATAGCGCGTAATTCCTGTATAAGTTTTATCTAATTATCGCCGTTGGTTTAGATTTCGATATTTTCAAATTTTGTCTTTATATGCTGCTCAAATGAATTTTGTTGATTTTCCGGGAAATTATAGGCGCTGGAAGGATTTTAATAGCAGTTATACTGAGCGCCAAAATAGCGCGTAATTCCTGTATAAGTTTTATCTAATTATCGCCGTTGGTATAGATTTCGATATTTTCAAATTTTGTCTTTATATGCTGCTAAAATGAATTTTGTTGATTTTCCGGGAAACTATAGGCGCTGGAAAGATTTTAATAGCAGTTATGATGAGCGCCAAAATAGCGCGTAACTCCTATATAAGTTTTATCTAATTATCGCCGTTGGTTTAGATTTCGATATTTTCAAATTTTGTCTCTATATGCTGCTCAAATGAATTTTGTTGATTTTCCGGGAAACTATAGGCGCTGGAAGGATTTTAATAGCAGTTATGCTGAGCGCGAAAATAGCGCGTAATTCCTATATAAGTTTTATCTAATTATCGCCGTTGGTTTAGATTTCGATATTTTCAAATTTTGTCTTTATATGCTGCTCAAATGAATTTTGTTGATTTTCCGGGAAACTATAGGCGCTGGAAAGATTTTAATAGCAGTTATGATGAGCGCGAAAATAACGCGTAATTCCTATATAAGCTTTATCTAATTAGCGCCGTTAGTTCAGATTTAGATATTTTCAATTTTTGTCTTTATATGCTGCTCAAATGAATTTTTTTGATTTTCCGGGAAACTATAGGCGCCGGAAAGTTTTTAATAGCAGTTATGATGAGCGCGAAAATAGCGCGTAATTCCTATATAAGCTTTATCTAATTAGCGCCGTTGGTTTAGATTTCGATATTTTCAAATTTTGTCTTTATATGCTGCTCAAATGAATTTTTTTGATTTTCCGGGAAACTATAGGCGCTGGAAAGATTTTAATAGCAGTTATGATGAGCGCCAAAATAGCGCGTAATTCCTATATAAGTTTTATCTAATTATCGCCTTTGGTTTAGATTTCGATATTTTCAAATTTTGTCTTTATATGCTGCTCAAATGAATTTTGTTGATTTTCCGGGAAACTATAGGCGCTGGAAGGATTTTAATAGCAGTTATGCTGAGCGCGAAAATAGCGCGTAATTTCTATATAAGTTTTATCTAATTATCGCCGTTGGTTTAGATTTCGATATTTTCAAATTTTGTCTTTATATGCTGCTCAAATGAATTTTGTTGATTTTCCGGGAAACTATAGGCGCTGGAAAGATTTTAATAGCAGTTATGATGAGCGCGAAAATAGCGCGTAATTCCTATATAAGCTTTATCTAATTAGCGCCGTTGGTTCAGATTTAGATATTTTCAATTTTTGTCTTTATATGCTGCTCAAATGAATTTTGTTGATTTTCCGGGAAAATATAGGCGCTGGAAGGATTTTAATAGTAGTTATGCTGAGCGCGAAGATAGCGCGTAATTCCTATATAAGTTTTATCTAATTATCGCCGTTGGTTTAGATTTCGATATTTTCAAATTTTGTCTTTATATGCTGCTCAAATGAATTTTGTTGATTTTCCGGGAAACTATAGGCGCTGGAAAGATTTTAATAGCAGTTATGATGAGCGCCAAAATAGCGCGTAATTCCTATATAAGTTCTATCTAATTATCGCCGTTGGTTTAGATTTCGATATTTTCAAATTTTGTCTTTATATGCTGCTCAAAGGAATTTTGTTGATTTTCCGGGAAACTATAGGCGCCGGAAAGTTTTTAATAGCAGTTATGATGAACGCCAAAATAGCGCGCAATTCCTATGTAAGTTCTATCTAATTATCGCCGTTGGTTTAGATTTCGATATTTTCAAATTTTGTCTTTATATGCTGCTCAAAGGAATTTTGTTAATTTTCCGGGAAACTATAGGCGCCGGAAAGTTTTTAATAGCAGTTGTGATGAGCGCCATAATAGCGCGTAATTCCTATATAAGTTTTATCTAATTATCGCCGTTGGTTTAGATTTCGATATTTTCAAATTTTGTCTTTATATGCTGCTCAAATGAATTTTGTTGATTTTCCGGGAAACTATAGGCGCTGGAAAGATTTTAATAGCAGTTATGATGAGCGCGAAAATAGCGCGTAATTCCTATATAAGCTTTATCTAATTAGCGCCGTTGGTTCAGATTTAGATATTTTCAATTTTTGTCTTTATATGCTGCTCAAATGAATTTTTTTGATTTTCCGGGAAATTATAGGCGCCGGAAAGTTTTTAATAGCAGTTATGATGAGCGCCAAAATGGCGCGTAATTCCTATATAAGTTTTATCGAATTATCGCCGTTGGTTTAGATTTCGATATTTTCAAATTTTGTCTTTATATGCTGCTCAAATAAATATTGTTGATTTTCCGGGAAACTATAGGCGCTGGAAAGATTTTAATAGCAGTTATGATGAGCGCGAAAATAGCGCGTAATTCCTATTTAAGCTTTATCTAATTAGCGCCGTTGGTTCTGATTTAGATATTTTCAATTTTTGTCTTTATATGCTGCTCAAATGAATTTTTTTGATTTTCCGGGAAACTATAGGCGCCGGAAAGTTTTTGATAGCAATTATGATGAGCGCCAAAATAGCGCGTAATTCCTATATAAGTTTTATCTAATTATCGCCGTTGGTTTAGATTTCGATATTTTCAAATTTTGTCTTTATATGCTGCTCAAATGAATTTTGTTGATTTTCCGGGAAACTATAGGCGCTGGAAGGATTTTAATAGCAGTTATGCTGAGCGCGAAAATACCGCGTAATTCCTATATAAGCTTTATCTAATTAGCGCCGTTGGTTCAGATTTAGATATTTTCAATTTTTGTCTTTATATGCGGCTCAAATGAATTTTTTTGATTTTCCGGGAAACTATAGGCGCCGGAAAGTTTTTAATAGCAGTTATGATCAGCGCCAAAATAGCGCGTAATTCCTATATAAGTTTTATCTAATTATCGCCGTTGGTTTAGATTTCGATATTTTCAATTTTTGTCTTTATATGCTGCTCAAATGAATTTTGTTGATTTTCCGGGAAACTATAGGCGCTGTAAAGATTTTAATAGCAGTTATGATGAGCGCGAAAATAGCGCGTAATTCCTGTATAAGCTTTTTCTAATTAGCGCCGTTGGTTCAGATTTAGATATTTTCAATTTTTGTCTTTATATGCTGCTCAAATGAATTTTTTTGATTTTCCGGGAAACTATAGGCGCCGGAAAGTTTTTAATAGCAGTTATGATGAGCGATAAAAAAAACGCGTAATTCCTATATAAGTTTTATCTAATTATCGCCTTTGGTTTAGATTTCGATATTTTCAAATTTTGTCTTTATATGCTGCTCAAATGAATTTTGTTGATTTTCCGGGAAACTATAGGCGCTGGAAGGATTTTAATAGCAGTTATGCTGAGCGCGAAAATACCGCGTAATTCCTATATAAGCTTTATCTAATTAGCGCCGTTGGTTCAGATTTAGATATTTTCAATTTTTGTCTTTATATGCGGCTCAAATGAATTTTTTTGATTTTCCGGGAAACTATAGGCGCCGGAAAGTTTTTAATAGCAGTTATGATCAGCGCCAAAATAGCGCGTAATTCCTATATAAGTTTTATCTAATTATCGCCGTTGGTTTAGATTTCGATATTTTCAATTTTTGTCTTTATATGCTGCTCAAATGAATTTTGTTGATTTTCCGGGAAACTATAGGCGCTGTAAAGATTTTAATAGCAGTTATGATGAGCGCGAAAATAGCGCGTAATTCCTATATAAGCTTTTTCTAATTAGCGCCGTTGGTTCAGATTTAGATATTTTCAATTTTTGTCTTTATATGCTGCTCAAATGAATTTTTTTTGATTTTCCGGGAAACTATAGGCGCCGGAAAGTTTTTAATAGCAGTTATGATGAGCGCCAAAATAGCGCGTAATTCCTATATAAGTTTTATCTAATTATCGCCTTTGGTTAGATTTCGATATTTACAAATTTTTTCTTTATATGCTGCTCAAATGAATTTTGTTGATTTTCCGGGAAACTATAGGCGCTGGAAAGTTTTTGATAGCAGTTATGATGAGCGCCAAAATAGCGCGTAATTCCTATATAAGTTTTTATCTAATTATCGCCGTTGTTTAGATTTCGATATTTTCAAATTTTGTCTTTATATGCTGCTCAAATGAATTTTGTTGATTTTCCGGGAAACTATAGGCGCTGGAAGGATTTTAATAGCAGTTATGCTGAGCGCGAAAAAAGCGCGTAATTCCTGTATAAGCTTTATCTAATTAGCGCCGTTGATTCAGATTTAGATATTTTCAATTTTTGTCTTTATATGCTGCTAAAATGAATTTTTTTGATTTTGCGGGAAACTATAGGCGCCGGAAAGTTTTTAATAGCAGTTATGATGAGCGCCAAAATAGCGCGTAATTCCTATATAAGTTTTATCTAATTATCGCCGTTGGTTTAGATTTCGATATTTTCAAATTTTGTCTTTATATGCTGCTCAAATGAATTTTGTTGATTTTCCGGGAAACTATAGGCGCTGGAAAGATTTTAATAGCAGTTATGATGAGCGCCAAAATAGCGCGTAATTCCTATATAAGTTTTATCTAATTATCGCCGTTGGTTTAGATTTCGATATTTTCAAATTTTGTCTTTATATGCTGCTCAAATGAATTTTGTTGATTTTCCGGGAAACTATAGGCGCTGGAAAGATTTTAATAGCATTTATGATGAGCGCGAAAATAGCGCGTAATTCCTATATAAGCTTTATCTAATTATCGCCGTTGGTTTAGATTTCGATATTTTCAAATTTTGTCTTTATATGCTGGTCAAATGAATATTGTTGATTTTCCGGGAAACTATAGGCGCTGGAAAGATTTTAATAGCAGTTATGATGAGCGCGAAAATAGCGCGTAATTCCTATTTAAGCTTTCTCTAATTAGCGCCGTTGGTTCTGATTTAGATATTTTCAATTTTTGTCTTTATATGCTGCTCAAATGAATTTTTTTGATTTTCCGGGAAACTATAGGCGCCGGAAAGTTCTTGATAGCAGTTATGATGAGCGCCAAAATAGCGCGTAATTCCTATATAAGTTTTATCTAATTATCGCCGTTCTTTTAGATTTCGATATTTTCAAATTTTGTCTTTATATGCTGCTCAAATGAATTTTGTTGATTTTCCGGGAAACTATAGGCGCTGGAAGGATTTTAATAGCAGTTATGCTGAGCGCGAAAATAGCGCGTAATTCCTATATAAGTTTTATCTAATTAGCGCCGTTGGTTCAGATTTAGATATTTTCAAATTTTGTCCTTTATATGCTGCTCAAATGAATTTTTTTGATTTTCCGGGAAACTATAGGCGCCGGAAAGTTTTTAATAGCAGTTATGATGAGCGCCAAAATAGCGCGTGATTCCTATATAAGTTTTATCTAATTATCGCCGTTGGTTTAGATTTCGATATTTTCAAATTTTGTCTTCATATGCTGCTCAAATGAATTTTGTTGATTTTCCGTGAAACTATAGGCGCTGGAAAGATTTTAATAGCAGTTATGATGAGCGCGAAAATAGCGGGTAATTCCTATATAAGCTTTATCTAATTAGCGCCGTTGGTTCAGATTTAGATATTTTCAAATTTTGTCTTTATATGCTGCTCAAATGAATTTTTTTGATTTTCCAGGAAACTATAGGCGCCGGAAAGCTTTTAATAGCAGTTATGATGAGCGCCAAAATAGCGCGTAATTCCTATATAAATTTTATCTAATTATCGCCGTTGGTTTAGATTTCGATATTTTCAAATTTTGTCTTTATATGCTGCTCAAATGAATTTTGTTGATTTTCCGGGAAACTATAGGCGCTGGAAGGATTTTAATAGCAGTTATGCTGAGCGCGAAAATAGCGCGTAATTCCTATATAAGTTTTATCTAATTATCGCCGTTTGTTTAGATTTCGATATTTTCAAATTTTGTCTTTATATGCTGCTCAAATGAATTTTGTTGATTTTCCGGGAAATTATAGGCGCTGGAAAGATTTTAATAGCAGTTATCCTGAGCGCGAAAATAGCGCCTAATTCCTATATAAGCTTTATCTAATTATCGCCGTTGGTTTAGATTTCGATATTTTCAAATTTTGTCTTTATATGTTGCTCAAATGAATTTTGTTGATTTTCCGGGAAACTATAGGCGCTGGAAGGATTTTAATAGCAGTTATGCTGAGCGCGAAAATAGCGCGTAATTCCTATATAAGCTTTATCTAATTAGCGCCGTTGCTTCAGATTTAGATATTTTCAATTTTTGTCTTTATATGCTGCTCAAATGAATTTTTTTGATTTTCCGGGAAACTATAGGCACCGGAAAGTTTTTAATAGCAGTTATGATGAGCGCGAAAATAGCGCGTAATTCCTATATAAGCTTTATCTAATTAGCGCCGTTGGTTTAGATTTCGATATTTTCAAATTTTGTCTTTATATGCTGCTCAAATGAATTTTTTTGATTTTCCGGGAAACTATAGGCGCTGGAAAGATTTTAATAGCAGTTATGATGAGCGCCAAAATAGCGCGTAATTCCTATATAAGTTTTATCTAATTATCGCCTTTGGTTTAGATTTCGATATTTTCAAATTTTGTCTTTATATGCTGCTCAAATGAATTTTGTTGATTTTCCGGGAAACTATAGGCGCTGGAAGGATTTTAATAGCAGTTATGCTGAGCGCGAAAATAGCGCGTAATTTCTATATAAGTTTTATCTAATTATCGCCGTTGGTTTAGATTTCGATATTTTCAAATTTTGTCTTTATATGCTGCTCAAATGAATTTTGTTGATTTTCCGGGAAACTATAGGCGCTGGAAAGATTTTAATAGCAGTTATGATGAGCGCGAAAATAGCGCGTAATTCCTATATAAGCTTTATCTAATTAGCGCCGTTGGTTCAGATTTAGATATTTTCAATTTTTGTCTTTATATGCTGCTCAAATGAATTTTGTTGATTTTCCGGGAAACTATAGGCGCTGGAAGGATTTTAATAGTAGTTATGCTGAGCGCGAAGATAGCGCGTAATTCCTATATAAGTTTTATCTAATTATCGCCGTTGGTTTAGATTTCGATATTTTCAAATTTTGTCTTTATATGCTGCTCAAATGAATTTTGTTGATTTTCCGGGAAATTATAGGCGCTGGAAAGATTTTAATAGCAGTTATGATGAGCGCCAAAATAGCGCGTAATTCCTATATAAGTTCTATCTAATTATCGCCGTTGGTTTAGATTTCGATATTTTCAAATTTTGTCTTTATATGCTGCTCAAAGGAATTTTGTTGATTTTCCGGGAAACTATAGGCGCCGGAAAGTTTTTAATAGCAGTTATGATGAACGCCAAAATAGCGCGCAATTCCTATGTAAGTTCTATCTAATTATCGCCGTTGGTTTAGATTTCGATATTTTCAAATTTTGTCTTTATATGCTGCTCAAAGGAATTTTGTTAATTTTCCGGGAAACTATAGGCGCCGGAAAGTTTTTAATAGCAGTTGTGATGAGCGCCATAATAGCGCGTAATTCCTATATAAGTTTTATCTAATTATCGCCGTTGGTTTAGATTTCGATATTTTCAAATTTTGTCTTTATATGCTGCTCAAATGAATTTTGTTGATTTTCCGGGAAACTATAGGCGCTGGAAAGATTTTAATAGCAGTTATGATGAGCGCGAAAATAGCGCGTAATTCCTATATAAGCTTTATCTAATTAGCGCCGTTGGTTCAGATTTAGATATTTTCAATTTTTGTCTTTATATGCTGCTCAAATGAATTTTTTTGATTTTCCGGGAAATTATAGGCGCCGGAAAGTTTTTAATAGCAGTTATGATGAGCGCCAAAATGGCGCGTAATTCCTATATAAGTTTTATCGAATTATCGCCGTTGGTTTAGATTTCGATATTTTCAAATTTTGTCTTTATATGCTGCTCAAATGAATATTGTTGATTTTCCGGGAAACTATAGGCGCTGGAAAGATTTTAATAGCAGTTATGATGAGCGCGAAAATAGCGCGTAATTCCTATATAAGCTTTATCTAATTAGCGCCGTTGGTTCTGATTTAGATATTTTCAATTTTTGTCTTTATATGCTGCTCAAATGAATTTTTTTGATTTTCCGGGAAACTATAGGCGCCGGAAAGTTTTTGATAGCAGTTATGATGAGCGCCAAAATAGCGCGTAATTCCTATATAAGTTTTATCTAATTATCGCCGTTGGTTTAGATTTCGATATTTTCAAATTTTGTCTTTATATGCTGCTCAAATGAATTTTGTTGATTTTCCGGGAAACTATAGGCGCTGGAAGGATTATAATAGCAGTTATGCTGAGCGCGAAAAAAGCGCGTAATTCCTGTATAAGCTTTATCTAATTAGCGCCGTTGGTTCAGATTTAGATATTTTCAATTTTTGTCTTTATATGCTGCTAAAATGAATTTTTTTGATTTTGCGGGAAACTATAGGCGCCGGAAAGTTTTTAATAGCAGTTATGATCAGCGCCAAAATAGCGCGTAATTTCTATATAAGTTTTATCTAATTATCGCCGTTGGTTTAGATTTCGATATTTTCAAATTTTGTCTTTATATGCTGCTCAAATGAATTTTTTTGATTTTCCGGGAAGCTATACGCGCTGGAAAGATTTTAATAGCAGTTATGATGAGCGCCAAAATAGCGCGTAATTCCTATATAAGTTTTATCTAATTATCGCCGTTGGTTTAGATTTCGATATTTTCAAATTTTGTCTTTATATGCTGCTCAAATGAATTTTTTTGATTTTCCGGGAAACTATAGGCGCTGGAAAGATTTTAATAGCAGTTATGATGAGCGCGAAAATAGCGCGTAATTCCTATGTAAGCTCTATCTAATTAGCGCCGTTGGTTCAGATTTAGATATTTTCAATTTTTGTCTTTGTATGCTGCTCAAATGAATTTTTTTGATTTTCCGGGAACCTATAGGCGCCGGAAAATTTTTAATAGCAGTTATGATGAGCGCCAAAATAGCGCGTAATTCCTATATAAGTTTTATCTAATTATCGCCGTTGGTTTAGATTTCGATATTTTCAAATTTTGTCTTTATATGCCGCTCAAATGAATTTTGTTGATTTTCCGGGAAATTATAGGAGCTGGAAAGATTTTAATAGCAGTTATGATGAGCGCGAAAGTAGCGCGTAATTCCTATATAAGCTTTATCTAATTAGCGCCGTTGGTTCAGATTTACATATTTTCAATTCTTGTCTTTATATGCTGCTCAAATGAATTTTTTTGATTTTCCGGGAAACTATAGGCGCTGGAAAGATTTTAATAGCATTTATGATGAGCGCCAAAATAGCGCGTAATTCCTATATAAGTTTTATCTAATTATCGCCGTTGGTTTAGATTTCGATATTTTCAAATTTTGTCTTTATATGCTGCTCAAATGAATTTTGTTGACTTTCCGGGAAACTATAGGCGCTGGAAAGATTTTAATAGCAGTTATGATTAGCGCGAAAATAGCGCGTAATTCCTATATAAGCTTTATCGTCTCAAAAACGGACGTTAAACGCATTATTATTATTATTATTATTATTATTATATAAGCTTTATCTAATTAGCGCCGTTGGTTCAGATTTAGATATTTTCAATTCTTGTCTTTATATGCTGCTCAAATGAATTTTTTTGATTTTCCGGGAAACTATAGGCGCCGGAAAGTTTTTAGTAGCAGTTATGATGAGCGCCAAAATAGCGCGTAATTCCTATATAAGTTTTATCTAATTATCGCCGTTGGTTAAGATTTCGATATTTTCAAATTTTGTCTTTATATGCTGCTAAAATGAATTTTGTTGATTTTCCGGGAAAATATAGGCGCTGGAAGGATTTTAATAGCAGTTATGCTGAGCGCGAAAATAGCGCGTAATTCCTATATAAGCTTTATCTAATTAGCGCCGTTGGTTCAGATTTAGATATTTTCAATTTTTGTCTTTATATGCTGCTCAAATGAATTTTTTTGATTTTCCGGGAAACTATAGGCGCCGGAAAGTTTTTAATAGCAGTTATGATGAGCGCCAAAATAGCGCGTAATTCCTATATAAGTTTTATCTAATTATCGCCGTTGGTTTAGGTTTCGGTATTTTCGAATTTTGTCTTTATATGCTGCTCAAATGAATTTTGTTGATTTTCCGGGAAACTATAGGCGCTGGAAAGATTTTAATAGCAGTTATGATGAGCGCCAAAATAGCGCGTAATTCCTATATAAGTTTTATCTAATTATCGCCGTTGGTTTAGATTTCGATATTTTCAAATCTTGTCTTTATATGCTGCTCAAATGAATTTTGTTGATTTTCAGGGAAACTATAGGCGCTGGAAAGATTTTAATAGCAGTTATGATGAGCCCGAAAATAGCGCGTAATTCCTATGTAAGCTTTATCTAATTAGCGCCGTTGGTTCAGATTTAGATATTTTCAATTTTTGTCTTTGTATGCTGCTCAAATGAATTTTTTTTATTTTCCGGGAACCTATAGGCGCCCGAAAGTTTTTAATAGCAGTTATGATGAGCGCCAAAATAGCGCGTAATTCCTATATAAGTTTTATCTAATTATCGCCGTTGGTTTAGATTTCGATAATTTCAAATTATGTCTTTATATGCTGTTAAAATGAAATTTGTTGATTTTCCGGGAAACTATAGGCGCTGGAAAGATTTTAATAGCAGTTATGATGAGCGCCAAAATAGCGCGTAATTCCTATATAAGTTTTGTCTAATTATCGCCGTTGGTTTAGATTTCGATATTTTCAAATTTTGTCTTTATATGCCGCTCAAATGAATTTTGTTGATTTTCCGGGAAATTATAGGAGCTGGAAAGATTTTAATAGCAGTTATGATGAGCGCGAAAATAGCGCGTAATTCCTATATAAGCTTTATCTAATTATCGCAGTTGGTTTAGATTTCGATATTTTCAAATTTTGTCTTTATATGCTGCTCAAATGAATTTTGTTGATTTTCCGGGAAACTATAGGCGCTGGAAGGATTTAAATAGCAGTTATGCTGAGCGCGAAAATAGCGCGTAATTCCTATATAAGTTTTATCTAATTATCGCCGTTGGTTTAGCAGTTTTTTTAGCAGATTGCCGTTGGTTTAGCAGATTTTAATAGCAGTTATGATGAGCGCGAAAGTAGCGCGTAATTCCTATATAAGCTTTATCTAATTAGCGCCGTTGGTTCAGATTTACATATTTTCAATTCTTGTCTTTATATGCTGCTCAAATGAATTTTTTTGATTTTCGGGGAAACTATAGGCGCTGGAAAGATTTTAATAGCATTTATGATGAGCGCCAAAATAGCGCGTAATTCCTATATAAGTTTTATCTAATTATCGCCGTTGGTTTAGATTTCGATATTTTCAAATTTTGTCTTTATATGCCGCTCAAATGAATTTTGTTGATTTTCCGGGAAATTATAGGAGCTGGAAAGATTTTAATAGCAGTTATGATGAGCGCGAAAATAGCGCGTAATTCCTATATAAGCTTTATCTAATTATCGCAGTTGGTTCAGATTTAGATATTTTTAATTTTTGTCTTTATATGCTGTTCAAATGAATTTTTTTGATTTTCCGGGAAACTATAGGCGCCCGAAAGTTTTTAATAGCAGTTATGATGAGCGCCAAAATAGCGCGTAATTCCTATATAAGTTTTATCTAATTATCGCCGTTGGTTTAGATTTCGATAATTTCAAATTATGTCTTTATATGCTGCTCAAATGAATTTTGTTGATTTTCCGGGAAACTATAGGCGCTGGAAAGATTTTAATAGCAGTTATGATGAGCGCCAAAATAGCGCGTAATTCCTATATAAGTTTTGTCTAATTATCGCCGTTGGTTTAGATTTCGATATTTTCAAATTTTGTCTTTATATGCCGCTCAAATGAATTTTGTTGATTTTCCGGGAAATTATATGAGCTGGAAAGATTTTAATAGCAGTTATGATGAGCGCGAAAATAGCGCGTAATTCCTATATAAGTTTTATCTAATTATCGCCGTTGGTTTAGATTTCGATATTTTCAAATTTTGTCTTTATATGCTGCTCAAATGAATTTTTTTGATTTTCCGGGAAGCTATACGCGCTGGAAAGATTTTAATAGCAGTTATGATGAGCGCCAAAATAGCGCGTAATTCCTATGTAAGCTTTATCTAATTAGCGCCGTTGGTTCAGATTTAGATATTTTCAATTTTTGTCTTTGTATGCTGCTCAAATGAATTTTTTTGATTTTCCGGGAACCTATAGGCACCCGAAAGTTTTTAATAGCAGTTATGATGAGCGCCAAAATAGCGCGTAATTCCTATATAAGTTTTATCTAATTATCGCCGTTGGTTTAGATTTCGATAATTTCAAATTATGTCTTTATATGCTGCTCAAATGAATTTTGTTGATTTTCCGGGAAACTATAGGCGCTGGAAAGATTTTAATAGCAGTTATGATGAGCGCCAAAATAGCGCGTAATTCCTATATAAGTTTTGTCTAATTATCGCCGTTGGTTTAGATTTCGATATTTTCAAATTTTGTCTTTATATGCCGCTCAAATGAATTTTGTTGATTTTCCGGGAAATTATAGGAGCTGGAAAGATTTTAATAGCAGTTATGATGAGCGCGAAAATAGCGCGTAATTCCTATATAAGCTTTATCTAATTAGCGCCGTTGGTTCAGATTTAGATATTTTCAATTTTTGTCTTTATATGCTGCTCAAATGAATTTTTTTGATTTTCCGGGAAACTATAGGCGCCGGAAAGTTTTTAGTAGCAGTTATGATGAGCGCCAAAATAGCGCGTAATTCCTATATAAGTTTTATCTAATTATCGCCGTTGGTTTAGATTTCGATATTTTCAAATTTTGTCTTTATATGCTGCTCAAATGAATTTTGTTGATTTTCCGGGAAAATATAGGCGCTGGAAGGATTTTAATAGCAGTTATGCTGAGCGCGAAAATAGCGCGTAATTCCTATATAAGCTTTATCTAATTAGCGCCGTTGGTTCAGATTTAGATATTTTCAATTTTTGTCTTTATATGCTGCTCAAATGAATTTTGTTGATTTTCCGGGAAACTATAGGCGCTGGAAAGATTTTAATAGCAGTTATGATGAGCGCCAAAATAGCGCGTAATTCCTATATAAGTTTTGTCTAATTATCGCCGTTGGTTTAGATTTCGATATTTTCAAATTTTGTCTTTATATGCCGCTCAAATGAATTTTGTTGATTTTCCGGGAAATTATAGGAGCTGGAAAGATTTTAATAGCAGTTATGATGAGCGCGAAAGTAGCGCGTAATTCCTATATAAGCTTTATCTAATTAGCGCCGTTGGTTCAGATTTAGATATTTTCAATTCTTGTCTTTATATGCTGCTCAAATGAATTTTTTTTGATTTTCCGGGAAACTATAGGCGCCGGAAAGTTTTTAGTAGCAGTTATGATGAGCGCCAAAATTGCGCGTAATTCCTATATAAGTTTTATCTAATTATCGCCGTTGGTTTAGATTTCGATATTTTCAAATTTTGTCTTTATATGCTGCTCAAATGAATTTTGTTGATTTTCCGGGAAAATATAGGCGCTGGAAGGATTTTAATAGCAGTTATGCTGAGCGCGAAAATAGCGCGTAATTCCTATATAAGCTTTATCTAATTAGCGCCGCTGGTTCAGATTTAGATATTTTCAATTTTTGTCTTTATATGCTGCTCAAATGAATTTTTTTGATTTTCCGGGAAACTATAGGCGCCGGAAAGTTTTTAATAGCAGTTATGATGAGCGCCAAAATAGCGCGTAATTCCTATATAAGTTTTATCTAATTATCGCCGTTGGTTTAGGTTTCGGTATTTTCGAATTTTGTCTTTATATGCTGCTCAAATGAATTTTGTTGATTTTCCGGGAAACTATAGGCGCTGGAAAGATTTTAATAGCAGTTATGATGAGCGCCAAAATAGCGCGTAATTCCTATATAAGTTTTATCTAATTATCGCCGTTGGTTTAGATTTCGATATTTTCAAATCTTGTCTTTATATGCTGCTCAAATGAATTTTGTTGATTTTCAGGGAAACTATAGGCGCTGGAAAGATTTTAATAGCAGTTATGATGAGCCCGAAAATAGCGCGTAATTCCTTTATAAGCTTTATCTAATTAGCACCGTTGGTTCAGATTAAGATATTTTTAATTTTTGTCTTTATATGCTGCTCAAATGAATTTTTTTGATTTTCCGGGAAACTATAGGCGCCCGAAAGTTTTTAATAGCAGTTATGATGAGCGCCAAATAGCGCGTAATTCCTATATAAGTTTTATCTAATTATCGCCGTTGGTTTAGATTTCGATAATTTCAAATTATGTCTTTATATGCTGCTCAAATGAATTTTGTTGATTTTCCGGGAAACTATAGGCGCTGGAAAGATTTTAATAGCAGTTATGATGAGCGCCAAAATAGCGCGTAATTCCTATATAAGTTTTGTCTAATTATCGCCGTTGGTTTAGATTTCGATATTTTCAAATTTTGTCTTTATATGCTGCTCAAATGAATTTTGTTGATTTTCCGGGAAAATATAGGCGCTGGAAGGATTTTAATAGCAGTTATGCTGAGCGCGAAAATAGCGCGTAATTCCTATATAAGCTTTATCTAATTAGCGCCGTTGGTTCAGATTTAGATATTTTCAATTTTTGTCTTTATATGCTGCTCAAATGAATTTTGTTGATTTTCCGGGAAACTATAGGCGCTGGAAAGATTTTAATAGCAGTTATGATGAGCGCCTAAATAGCGCGTAATTCCTATATAAGTTTTGTCTAATTATCGCCGTTGGTTTAGATTTCGATATTTTCAAATTTTGTCTTTATATGCCGCTCAAATGAATTTTGTTGATTTTCCGGGAAATTATAGGAGCTGGAAAGATTTTAATAGCAGTTATGATGAGCGCGAAAGTAGCGCGTAATTCCTATATAAGCTTTATCTAATTAGCGCCGTTGGTTCAGATTTACATATTTTCAATTCTTGTCTTTATATGCTGCTCAAATGAATTTTTTTGATTTTCCGGGAAACTATAGGCGCCGGAAAGTTTTTAATAGCAGTTATGATGAGCGCGAAAATAGCGCGTAATTCCTATAAAAGTTTTATCTAATTATCGCCGTTGGTTTAGATTTCGATATTTTCAAATTTTGTCTTTATATGCTGCTCAAATAAATTTTGTTGATTTTCCGGGAAACTATAGGCGCTGGAAAGATTTTAATAGCAGTTATGATGAGCGGGAAAATAGCGCGTAATTCCTATATAAGTTTTATCTAATTATCGCCGTTGCTTTAGATTTCGATATTTTCAAATTTTGTCTTTATATGCTGCTCAAATGAATTTTGTTGATTTTCCGGGAAACTATAGGCGCTGGAAGGATTTTAATAGCAGTTATGATGAGCGCGAAAATAGCGCGTAATTCCTATATAAGCTTTATCTAATTAGCGCCGTTGGTTCAGATTTAGATATTTTCAATTTTTGTCTTTATATGCTGCTCAAATGAATTTTGTTGATTTTCCGGGAAACTATAGGCGCTGGAAAGATTTTAATAGCAGTTATGATGAGCGCCAAAATAGCGCGTAATTCCTATATAAGTTTTGTCTAATTATCGCCGTTGGTTTAGATTTCGATATTTTCAAATTTTGTCTTTATATGCCGCTCAAATGAATTTTGTTGATTTTCCGGGAAATTATAGGAGCTGGAAAGATTTTAATAGCAGTTATGATGACCGCGAAAGTAGCGCGTAATTCCTATATAAGCTTTATCTAATTAGCGCCGTTGGTTCAGATTTACATATTTTCAATTTTTGTCTTTATATGCTGCTCAAATGAATTTTGTTAATTTTCCGAGAAACTATAGGCGCTGGAAGGATGTTAATAGCAGTTATGATGAGCGCGAAAATAGCGCGTAATTCCTATATAAGCTTTATCTAATTAGCGCCGTTGGTTCAGATTTAGATATCTTCAATTTTTGTCTTTATATGCTGCTCAAATGAATTTTTTTGATTTTCCGGGAAACTATAGGCGCCGGAAAGTTTTTAGTAGCAGTTATGATGAGCGCCAAAATAGCGCGTAATTCCTATATAAGTTTTATCTAATTATCGCCGTTGGTTTAGATTTCGATATTTTCAAATTTTGTCTTTATATGCTGCTCAAATGAATTTTGTTGATTTTCCGGGAAACTATAGGCGCTGGAAAGATTTTAATAGCAGTTATGATGAGCGCGAAAATAGCGCGTAATTCCTATATAAGGTTTATCTAATTAGCGCCGTTGGTTCAGATTTAGATATTTTCAATTTTTGTCTTTATATGCTGCTCAAATGAATTTTTTTGATTTTCCGGGAAACTGTAGGCGCCGGAAAGTTTTTAATAGCAGTTATGATGAGCGCCAAAATAGCGCGTAATTCCTATATAAGTTTTATCTAATTATCGCCGTTGGTTTAGATTTCGATATTTTCAAATTTTGTCTTTATATGCTGCTCAAATGAATTTTGTTGATTTTCCGGGAAACTATAGGCGCTGGAAAGATTTTAATAGCAGTTATGATGAGCGCCAAAATAGCGCGTGATTCCTATATAAGTTTTGTCTAATTATCGCCGTTGGTTTAGATTTCGATATTTTCAAATTTTGTCTTTACATGCCGCTCAAATGAAATTTGTTGATTTTCCGGGAAATTATAGGAGCTGGAAAGATTTTAATAGCAGTTATGATGAGCGCGAAAGTAGCGCGTAATTCCTATATAAGCTTTATCTAATTAGCGCCGTTGGTTCAGATTTACATATTTTCAATTCTTGTCTTTATATGCTGCTCAAATGAATTTTGTTGATTTTCCGGGAAACTATAGGCGCTGGAAAGATTTTAATAGCAGTTATGATGAGCGCGAAAATAGCGCGTAACTTCTATATAAGCTTTATCTAATTAGCGCCGATGATTCAGATTTAGATATTTTCAATTTTTGTCTTTATATGCTGCTCAAATGAATATTTTTGATTTTCCGGGAAACTATAGGCGCCGGAAAGTTTTTAATAGCAGTTATGCTGAGCGCGAAAATAGCGCGTAATTCCTATATAAGCCTTATCTAATTAGCGCCGTTGGTTCAGATTTAGATATTTTCAATTTTTGTCTTTATATGCTGCTCAAATGAATTTTTTTGATTTTCCGGGAAACTATAGGCGCTGGAAGGATTTAAATAGCAGTTATGCTGAGCGCGAAAATAGCGCGTAATTCCTATATAAGTTTTATCTAATTATCGCCGTTGGTTTAGATTTCGATATTTTCAAATTTTGTCTTTATATGCTGCTCAAATGAATTTTGTTGATTTTCCGGGAAACTATAGGCGCTGGAAAGATTTTAATAGCAGTTATGATGAGCGCGAAAATAGCGCGTAATTCCTATATAAGCTTTATCTAATTAGCGCCGTTGGTTCAGATTTAGATATTTTCAATTTTTGTCTTTATATGCTGCTCAAATGAATTTTTTTGATTTTCCGGGAAACTATAGGCGCCGAAATGTTTTTAATAGCAGTTATGATGAGCGCCAAAATAGCGCGTAATTCCTATATAAGTTTTATCTAATTATCGCCGTTGGTTTAGATTTCGATATTTTCAAATTTTGTCTTTATATGCTGCTCAAATGAATTTTGTTGATTTTCCGGGAAACTATAGGCGCTGGAAAGATTTTAATAGCAGTTATGATGAGCGGGAAAATAGCGCGTAATTCCTATATAAGCTTTATCTAATTATCGCCGTTGGTTTAGATTTCGATATTTTCAAATTTTGTCTTTATATGCTGCTCAAATGAATTTTGTTGATTTTCCGGGAAACTATAGGCGCTGGAAAGATTTTAATAGAATTTATGATGAGCGCGAAAATAGCGCGTAATTCATATATAAGCTTTATCTAATTATCGCCGTTGGTTTAGATTTCGATATTTTCAAATTTTGTTATTATATGCTGCTCAAATGAATTTTTTTGATTTTCCGGGAAACTATAGGCGCTGGAAAGATTTTAATAGCAGTTATGATGAGCGCCAAAATAGCGCGTAATTCCTATATAAGTTTTATCTAATTACCGCCGTTGGTTTAGATTTCGATATTTTCAAATTTTGTCTTTATATGCTGCTCAAATGAATTTTGTTGATTTTCCGGGAAACTATAGGCGCTGGAAAGATTTTAATAGCAGTTATGATGAGCGCGAAAATAGCGCGTAATTTCTATATAAGCTTTATCTAATTGGCACCGTTGGTTCAGATTTAGATATTTTCAATTTTTGTCTTTATATGCTGCTCAAATGAATTTTTTTGATTTTCTGGGAAACTATAGGCGCCGGAAAGTTTTTAATAGCAGTTATGCTGAGCGCGAAAATAGCGCGTAATTCCTATATAAGCTTTATCTAATTAGCGCCGTTGGTTCAGATTTAGATATTTTCAATTTTTGTCTTTATATGCTGCTCAAATGAATTTTTTTGATTTTCCGGGAAACTATAGGCGCCGGAAAGTTTTTAATAGCAGTTATGATGAGCGCCAAAATAGCGCGTAATTCCTATATAAGTTTTATCTAATTATCGCCGTTGGTTTAGATTTCGATATTTTCAAATTTTGTCTTTATATGCTGCTCAAATGAATTTTGTTGACTTTCCGGGAAACTATAGGCGCTGGAAAGATTTTAATAGCAGTTATGATGAGCGCGAAAATAGCGCGTAATTCCTATATAAGCTTTATCTAATTAGCGCCGTTGGTTCAGATTTAGATATTTTCAATATTTGTCTTTATATGCTGCTCAAATGAATTTTTTTGATTTTCCGGGAAACTATAGGCGCCGGAAAGTTTTTAATAGCAGTTATGCTGAGCGCGAAAATAGCGCGTAATTCCTATATAGGCTTTATCTAATTAGCGCCGTTGGTTCAGATTTAGATATTTTCAATTTTTGTCTTTATATGCTGCTCAAATGAATTTTTTTGATTTTCCGGGAAAATATAGGCGCCGGAAAGTTTTTAATAGCAGTTATGATGAGCGCCAAAATAGCGCGTAATTCCTATATAAGTTTTATCTAATTATCGCCGTTGGTTTAGATTTCGATGTTTTCAAATTTTGTCTTTATATGCTGCTCAAATGAATTTTGTTGATTTTCCGGGAAACTATAGGCGCCGGAAAGTTCTTAATAGCAGTTATGATGAGCGCCAAAATAGCGCGTAATTCCTATATAAGTTTTATCTAATTATCGCCGTTGGTTTAGATTTCGATATTTTCAAATTTTGTCTTTATATGCTGCTCAAATGAATTTTGTTGATTTTCCGGGAAACTATAGGCGCTGGAAAGATTTTAATAGCAGTTATGATGAGCGCGAAAATAGCGCGTAATTTCTATATAAGCTTTATCTAATTAGCGCCGATGGTTCAGATTTAGATATTTTCAATTTTTGTCTTTATATGCTGCTCAAATGAATTTTTTTGATTTTCCGGGAAACTATAGTCGCTGGAAAGATTTTAATAGCAGTTATGATGAGCGCCAAAATAGCGCGTAATTCCTATATAAGTTTTATCTAATTATCGCCGTTGGTTTAGATTTCGATATTTTCAAATTTTGTCTTTATATGCTGCTCAAATGAATTTTGTTGATTTTCCGGGAAACTATAGGCGCTGGAAAGATTTTAATAGCAGTTATGATGAGCGCGAAGATAGCGCGTAATTCCTATATAAGCTTTATCTAATTAGCGCCGTTGGTTCAGATTTAGATATTTTCAATTTTTGTCTTTATATGCTGCTCAAATGAATTTTTTTGATTTTCCGGGAAACTATAGGCGCCGGAAAGTTTTTAATAGCAGTTATGATGAGCGCGAAAATAGCGCGTAATTCCTATATAAGCTTTATCTAATTAGCGCCGTTGGTTCAGATTTAGATATTTTCAATTTTTGTCTTTATATGCTGCTCAAATGAATTTTTTTGATTTTCCGGGAAACTATAGGCGCCGGAAAGTTTTTAATAGCAGTTATGCTGAGCGCGAAAATAGCGCGTAATTCCTATATAGGCTTTATCTAATTAGCGCCGTTGGTTCAGATTTAGATATTTTCAATTTTTGTCTTTATATGCTGCTCAAATGAATTTTTTTGATTTTCCGGGAAAATATAGGCGCCGGAAAGTTTTTAATAGCAGTTATGATGAGCGCTAAAATAGCGCGTAATTCCTATATAAGTTTTATCTAATTACCGCCGTTGGTTTAGATTTCGATATTTTCAAATTTTATCTTTATATGCTGCTCAAATGAATTTTGTTGATTTTCCGGGAAACTATAGGCGCTGGAAAGATTTTAATAGCAGTTATGATGAGCGCCAAAATAGCGCGTAATTCCTATATAAGTTTTATCTAATTATCGCCGTTGGTTTAGATTTCGATATTTTCAAATTTTGTCTTTATATGCTGCTCAAATGAATTTTGTTGACTTTCCGGGAAACTATAGGCGCTGGAAAGATTTTAATAGCAGTTATGATGAGCGCGAAAATAGCGCGTAATTCCTATATAAGCTTTATCTAATTAGCGCCGTTGGTTCAGATTTAGATATTTACAATTTTTGTCTTTATATGCTGCTCAAATGAATTTTTTTGATTTTCCGGGAAACTATAGGCGCCGGAAAGTTTTTAATAGCAGTTATGATGAGCGCCAAAATAGCGCGTAATTCCTATATAAGTTTTATCTAATTATCGCCGTTGGTTTAGATTTCGATATTTTCAAATTTTGTCTTTATATGCTGCTCAAATGAATTTTGTTGATTTTCCGGGAAACTATAGGCGCCGGAAAGTTTTTAATAGCAGTTATGATGAGCGCCAAAATAGCGCGTAATTCCTATATAAGTTTTATCTAATTAGCGCCGTTGGTTCAGATTTAGATATTTTCAAATTTTGTCTTATATGCTGCTCAAATGAATTTTTTTGATTTTCCGGGAAACTATAGGCGCTGGAAAGGTTTTAATAGCAGTTATGATGAGCGCCAAAATAGCGCGTAATTCCTATATAAGTTTTATCTAATTATCGCCGTTGGTTTTAGATTTCGATATTTTCAAATTTTGTTTTTATATGCTGCTCAAATGAATTTTGTTGATTTTCCGGGAAACTATAGGCGCTGGAAAGATTTTTATAGCAGTTATGATGAGCGCGAAAATAGCGCGTAATTCCTATATAAGCTTTATCTAATTAGCGCCGTTGGTTCAGATTTAGATATTTTCAATTTTTGTCTTTATATGCTGCTCAAATGAATTTTTTTGATTTTCCGGAAACTATAGGCGCCGGAAAGTTTTTAATAGCCGTTTTGATGAGCGCCAAAATAGCGGGTAATTCCTATATAAGTTTTATCTAATTATCGAGGTTGGTTTAGATTTCGATATTTTCAAATTTTGTCTTTATATGCTGCTCAAATGAATTTTTTTTGATTTTCCGGGAAAATATAGGCGCTGGAAAGATTTTAATAGCAGTTATGGTGAGCGCCAAAATGGCGCGTAATTCCTATATAAGTTTTATCTAACTATCGCCGTTGGTTTAGATTTCGATATTTTCAAATTTTGTCTTTATATGCTGCTCAAATGAATTTTTTTTGATTTTCCGGGGAAACTATAGGCGCCGGAAAGTTTTTAATAGCAGTTTTGATGAGCGCCAAAATAGCGCGTAATTCCTATATAAGTTTTATCTAATTATCGAGGTTGTTTAGATTTCGATATTTTCAAATTTTGTCTTTATATGCTGCTCAAATGAATTTTGTTGATTTTCCGGGAAACTATAGGCGCTGGAAGGATTTTAATAGCAGTTATGCTGAGCGCGAAAATAGAGCGTAATTCCTATATAAGCTTTATCTAATTATCGCCGTTGGTTTAGATTTCGATATTTTCAAATTTTATCTTTATATGCTGCTCAAATGAATTTTGTTGATTTTCCGGGAAACTATAGGCGCTGGAAAGATTTTAATAGCAGTTATGATGAGCGCGAAAATAGCGCGTAATTTCTATATAAGCTTTATCTAATTAGCGCGTTGGTTCAGATTTAGATATTTTCAATTTTTGTCTTTATATGCTGCTCAAATGAATTTTTTTGATTTTCCGGGAACCTATAGGCGCCGGAAAGTTTTTAATAGCAGTTATGCTGAGCGCGAAAATAGCGCGTAATTCCTATATAAGCTTTATCTAATTAGCGCCGTTGGTTCAGATTTAGATATTTTCAAATTTTGTCTTTATATGCTGCTCAAATGAATTTTGTTGATTTTCCGGGAAACTATAGGCGCTGGAAAGATTTTAATAGCAGTTATGATGAGCGCCAAAATAGCGCGTAATTCCTATATAAGTTTTATCTATTTATCGCCGTTGGTTTAGATTTCGATATTTTCAAATTTTGTCTTTATATGCTGCTCAAATGAATTTTGTTGATTTTCCGGGAAACTATAGGCGCCGGAAAGTTTTTAATAGCAGTTATGATGAGCGCCAAAATAGCGCGTAATTCCTATATAAGTTTTATCTAATTATCGCCGTTGGTTTAGATTTCGATATTTTTAAATTTTTGTCTTTATATGCTGCTCAAATGAATTTTGTTGATTTTTCCGGGAAAATATAGGCGCTGGAAGGATTTTAATAGCAGTTATGCTGAGCGCGAAAATAGCGCGTAATTCCTATATAAGTTTTATCTAATTAGCGCCGTTGGTTCAGATTTAGATATTTTCAAAGTTTGTCTTTATATGCTGCTCAAATGATTTTTTTGATTTTCCGGGAAATTATAGGCGCTGGAAAGATTTTAATAGCAGTTATGATGAGCGCCAAAATAGCGCCTAATTCCTATATAAGTTTTTATCTAATTATCGCCGTTGGTTTAGATTTCGATATTTTCAAATTTTGTCTTTATATGCTGCTCAAATGAATTTTGTTGATTTTCCGGGAAACTATAGGCGCTGGAAAGATTTTAATAGCAGTTATGATGAGGCGCGAAAATAGCGCGTAATTTCTATATAAGCTTTATCTAATTAGCGCCGTTGGTTCAGATTTAGATATTTTCAATTTTTGTCTTTATATGCTGCTCAAATGAATTTTTTTGATTTTCCGGGAAACTATAGGCGCCGGAAAGTTTTTAATAGCAGTTTTGATGAGCGCCAAAATAGCGCGTAATTCCTATATAAGTTTTATCTAATTACCGCCGTTGGTTTAGATTTCGATATTTTCAATTTTGTCTTTATATGCTGCCCAAATGAATTTTTTTGATTTTCCGGGAAACTATAGGCGCCGGAAAGTTTTTTAATAGCAGTTATGATGAGCGCGAAAATAGCGCGTAATTCCTATATAAGCTTTATCTAATTATCGCCGTTGGTTTAGATTTCGATATTTTCAAATTTTGTCTTTATATGCTGCTCAAATGAATTTTGTTGATTTTCCGGGAAACTATAGGCGCTGGAAGGATTTTAATAGCAGTTATGCTGAGCGCGAAAATAGCGCGTAATTCCTATATAAGTTTTATCTAATTAGCGCCGTTGGTTCAGATTTAGATATTTTAAAATTTTGTCTTTATATGCTGCTCAAATGAATTTTTTTGATTTTCCGGGAAACTATAGGCGCGGAAAGTTTTTAATAGCAGTTATGATGAGCGCCAAAATAGCGCGTAATTCCTATATAAGTTTTATCTAATTATCGCCGTTGGTTTAGATTTCGATATTTTCAAACTTTGTCTTTATATGCTGCTCAAATGAATTTTGTTGATTTTCCGGGAAACTATAGGCGCTGGAAAGATTTTAATAGCAGTTATGATGAGCGCCAAAATAGCGCGTAATTCCTATATAAGCTTTATTTAATTATCGCCGTTGGTTTAGATTTCGATATTTTCAAATTTTGTCTTTATATGCTGCTCAAATGAATTTTGTTGATTTTCCGGGAAACTATAGGCGCTGGAAAGATTTTAATAGCAGTTATGATGAGCGCGAAAATAGCGCGTAATTCCTATATAAGCTTTATCTAATTAGCGCCGTTGGTTCAGATATAGATATTTTCAATTTTTGTCTTTATATGCTGCTCAAATGAATTTTTTTGATTTTCCGGGAAACTATAGGCGCCGGAAAGTTTTTAGTAGCAGTTATGATGAGCGCCAAAATAGCGCGTAATTCCTATATAAGTTTTATCTAATTACCGCCGTTGGTTTAGATTTCGATATTTTCAAATTTTGTCTTTATATGCTGCTCAAATGAATTTTGTTGATTTTCCGGGAAACTATAGGCGCTGGAATGATTTTAATAGCAGTTATGATGAGCGCGAAAATAGCGCGTAATTCCTATATAAGCTTTATCTAATTAGCGCCGTTGGTTCAGATTTAGATATTTTCAATTTTTGTCTTTATATGCTGCTCAAATGAATTTTTTTGATTTTCCAGGAAACTATAGGCGCCGGAAAATTTTTAATATCAGTTATGATGAGCGCCAAAATAGCGCGTAATTCTTATATAAGTTTTATCTAATTATCGCCGTTGGTTTAGATTTCGATATTTTCAAATTTTGTCTTTATATGCTGCTCAAATGAATTTTGTTGATTTTCCGGGAAACTATAGGCGCTGGAAAGATTTTAATAGCAGTTATGATGAGCGCGAAAATAGCGCGTAATTCCTATATAAGCTTTATCTAATTAGCGCCGTTGGTTCAGATTTAGATATTTTCAATTTTTGTCTTTATATGCTGCCCAAATGAATTTTTTTGATTTTCCGGGAAACTATAGGCGCCGGAAAGTTTTTAATAGCAGTTATGATGAGCGCCAAAATAGCGCGTAATTCCTATATAAGTTTTATCTAATTATCGCCGTTGGTTTAGATTTCGATATTTTCAAATTTTGTCTTTATATGCTGCTCAAATGAATTTTGTTGATTTTCCGGGAAACTATAGGCGCTGGAAGGATTTTAATAGCAGTTATGCTGAGCGCGAAAATAGCGCGTAATTCCTATATAAGCTTTATCTAATTAGCGCCGTTGGTTCAGATTTAGATATTTTCAATTTTTATCTTTATATGCTGCTCAAATTAATTTTTTTGATTTTCCGGGAAACTATAGGCGCCGGAAAGTTTTTAATAGCAGTTATGATGAGCGCCAAAATAGCGCGTAATTCCTATATAAGTTTTATCTAATTATCGCCGTTGGTTTAGCTTTCGATATTTTCAAATTTTGTCTTTATATGCTGCTCAAATCAATTTTGTTGATTTTCCGGGAAACTATAGGCGCTGGAAGGATTTTAATAGCAGTTATGCTGAGCGCGAAAATAGCGCGTAATTCCTATATAAGCTTTATCTAATTATCGCCGTTGGTTTAGATTTCGATATTTTCAATTTTTGTCTTTATATGCTGCTCAAATGAATTTTTTTGATTTTCTGGGAAACTATAGGCGCCGGAAAGTTTTTAATAGCAGTTATGATGAGCGCCAAAATAGCGCGTAATTCCTATATAAGCTTTATCTAATTATCGCCGTTGGTTTAGATTTCGATATTTTCAAATTTTGTCTTTATATGCCGCTCAAATGTATTTTATTGATTTTCCGGGAAACTATAGGCGCTGGAAAGATTTTAATAGCAGTTATGATGAGCGCCAAAATAGCGCGTAATTCCTATATAAGTTTTATCTAATTATCGCCGTTGGTTTAGATTTCGATATTTTCAAATCTTGTCTTTATATGCTGCTCAAATGAATTTTGTTGATTTTCCGGGAAACTATAGGCGCTGGAAAGATTTTAATAGCAGTTATGATGAGCCCTACAATAGCGCGTAATTCCTATATAAGCTTTATCTAATTAGCACCGTTGGTTCAGATTTAGATTTTTTCAATTTTTGTCTTTATATGCTGCTCAAATGAATTTTTTTGATTTTCCGGGAAACTATAGGCGCCGGAAAGTTTTTAATAGCAGTTATGATGAGCGCCAAAATAGCGCGTAATTCCTATATAAGTTTTATCTAATTATCGCCGTTGGTTTAGATTTCGATATTTTCTAATTTTGTCTTTATATGCTGCTCAAATGAATTTTGTTGATTTTCCGGGAAACTATAGGCGCTGGAAGGATTTTAATAGCAGTTATGCTGAGCGCGAAAATAGCGCGTAATTCCTATATAAGCTTTATCTAATTAGCGCCGTTGGTTCAGATTTAGATATTTTCAATTTTTGTCTTTATATGCTGTTCAAATGAATTTTGTTGATTTTCCGGGAAACTATAGGCGCTGGAAGGATTTTAATAGCAGTTATGCTGAGCGCGAAAATAGCGCGTAATTCCTATATAAGTTTTATCTAATTAGCGCCGTTGGTTCAGATTTAAATATTTTAAAATTTTGTCTTTATATGCTGCTCAAATGAATTTCTTTGATTTTCCGGGAAACTATAGGCGCTGGAAAGATTTTAATAGCAGTTATGATGAGCGCCAAAATAGCGCGTAATTCCCATATAAGTTTTATCTAATTATCGCCGTTGGTTTAGATTTCGATATTTTCAAATTTTGTCTTTATATGCTGCTCAAATGTATTTTGTTGATTTTCCGGGAAACTATAGGCGCTGGAAGGATTTTAATAGCAGTTATGCTGAGCGCGAAAATAGCGCGTAATTCCTATATAAGCTTTATCTAATTAGCGCCGTTGGTTCAGATTTAGATATTTTCAAATTTTGTCTTTATATGCTGCTCAAATGAATTTTGTTGATTTTCCGGGAAACTATAGGCGCTGGAAGGATTTTAATAGCAGTTATGATGACCGCGAAAATAGCGCGTAATTCCTATATAGGCTTTATCTAATTAGCGCCGTTGGTTGAGATTTAGATATTTTCAAATTTTGTCTTTATATGCTGCTCAAATGAATTTTGTTGATTTTCCGGGAAACTATAGGCGCTGGAAAGATTTTAATAGCAGTTATGATGAGCGCCAAAATAGCGCGTAATTCCTATATAAGCTTTATCTAATTAGCGCCGTTGGTTTTTTTTAGATATTTTCAATTTTTGTCTTTATATGCTGCTCAAATGAATTTTTTTGATTTTCCGGGAAAATATAGGCGCCGGAAAGTTTTTAATAGCAGTTATGATGAGCGCCAAAATAGCGGCGAATTCCTATATAAGTTTTATCTAATTATCGCCGTTGGTTTAGATTTCGATATTTTCAAATTTTGTCTTTATATGCTGCTCAAATGAATTTTGTTGATTTTCCGGGAAATTATAGGCGCTGGAAGGATTTTAATAGCAGTTATGATGAGCGAGAAATTAGCGCGTAATTCCTATATAAGCTTTATCTAATTAGCGCCGTTGGTTCAGATTTAGATATTTTCAATTTTTGTCTTTATATGCTGCTCAAATGAATTTTTTTGATTTTCCGGGAAACTATAGGCGCCGGAAAGTTTTTAATAGCAGTTATGATGAGCGCCAAAATAGCGCGTAATTCCTATATAAGTTTTATCTAATTATCGCCGTTGGTTTAGATTTCGATATTTTCAAATTTTGTCTTTATATGCTGCTCAAATGAATTTTGTTGATTTTCCGGGAAACTATAGGCGCTGGAAAGATTTTAACAGCAGTTACGATGAGCGCGAAAATAGCGCGTAATTCATATATAAGCTTTATCTAATTAACGCCGTTGGTTCAGATTTAGATATTTTCAATTTTTGTCTTTATATGCTGCTCAAATGAATTTTTTTGATTTTCCGGGAAACTATAGGCGCCGGAAAGTTTTTAGTAGCAGTTATGATGAGCGCCAAAATAGCGCGTAATTCCTATATAAGTTTTATCTAATTATCGCCGTTGGTTTAGATTTCGATATTTTCAAATTTTGTCTTTATATGCTGCTCAAATGAATTTTGTTGATTTTCCGGGAAAATATAGGCGCTGGAAGGATTTTAATAGCAGTTATGCTGAGCGCGAAAATAGCGCGTAATTCCTATATAAGCTTTATCTAATTAGCGCCGTTGGTTCAGATTTAGATATTTTCAATTTTTGTCTTTATATGCTGTTCAAATGAATTTTGTTGATTTTCCGGGAAACTATAGGCGCTGGAAGGATTTTAATAGCAGTTATGCTGAGCGCGAAAATAGCGCGTAATTCCTATATAAGTTTTATCTAATTAGCGCCGTTGGTTCAGATTTAAATATTTTAAAATTTTGTCTTTATATGCTTCTCAAATGAATTTCTTTGATTTTCCGGGAAACTATAGGCGCTGGAAAGATTTTAATAGCAGTTATGATGAGCGCCAAAATAGCGCGTAATTACTATATAAGTTTTATCTAATTATCGCCGTTGGTTTAGATTTCGATATTTTCAAATTTTGTCTTTATATGCTGCTCAAATGAATTTTGTTGATTTTCCGGGAAACTATAGGCGCTGGAAAGATTTTAATAGCAGTTATGATGAGCGCCAAAATAGCGCGTAATTCCTATATAAGTTTTATCTAATTATCGCCGTTGGTTTAGATTTCGATATTTTCAAATCTTGTCTTTATATGCTGCTCAAATGAATTTTGTTGATTTCGATATTTTCAAATTTTGTCTTTATATGCTGCTTAAATGAATTTTGTTGATTTTCCGGGAAACTATAGGCTCTGGAAAGATTTTAATAGCAGTTATGATGAGCGCCAAAATAGCGCGTAATTCCTATATAAGTTTTATCTAATTATCGCCGTTGGTTTAGATTTCGATATTTTCAAATTTTGTCTTTATATGCTGCTCAAATGAATTTTTTTGATTTTCCGGGAAACTATAGGCGCCGGAAAGTTTTTAGTAGCAGTTATGATGAGCGCCAAAATAGCACGTAATTCCTATATCAGTTTTATCTAATTACCGCCGTTGGTTTAGATTTCGATATTTTCAAATTTTGTCTTTATATGCTGCTCAAATGAATTTTGTTGATTTTCCGGGAAACTATAGGCGCTAGAATGATTTTAATAGCAGTTATGATGAGCGCGAGAATAGCGCGTAATTCCTATATAAGCTTTATCTAATTAGCGCCGTTGGTTCAGATTTAGATATTTTCAATTTTTGTCTTTATATGCTGCCCAAATGAATTTTTTTGATTTTCCGGGAAACTATAGGCGCCGGAAAATTTTTAATAGCAGTTATAATGAGCGCCAAAATAGCGCGCAATTCCTATATAAGTTTTATCTAATTATCGCCGCTGGTTTAGATTTCGATATTTTCAAATTTTGTCTTTATATGCTGCTCAAATGAATTTTGTTGATTTTCCGGGAAACTGTAGGCGCTGGAAAGATTTTAATAGCAGTTATCCTGAGCGCGAAAATAGCGCCTAATTCCTATATAAGCTTTATCTAATTAGCGCCGTTGGTTCAGATTTAGATATTTTCAATTTTTGTCTTTATATGCTGCTCAAATGAATTTTTTTGATTTTCCGGGAAACTATAGGCGCCGGAAAGTTTTTAATAGCAGTTATGATGAGCGCCAAAATAGCGCGTAATTCCTATATAAGTTTTATCTAATTATCGCCGTTGGTTTAGATTTCGATATTTTCAAATTTTGTCTTTATATGCTGCTCAAATGAATTTTTTTGATTTTCCGGGAAACTATAGGCGCTGGAAAGATTTTAATAGCAGTTATGATGAGCGCCAAAATAGCGCGTAATTCCTATATAAGTTTTATCTAATTATCGCCGTTGGTTTAGATTTCGATAATTTCAAATCTTGTCTTTATATGCTGCTCAAATGAATTTTGTTGATTTTCCGGGAAACTATAGGCGCTGGAAAGATTTTAATAGCAGTTATGATGAGCGCCAAAATAGCGCGTAATTCCTATATAAGTTTTATCTAATTATCGCCGTTGGTTTAGATTTCGATATTTTCAAATTTTGTCTTTATATGTTGCTCAAATGAATTTTGTTGATTTTCCGGGAAACTATAGGCGCTGGAAGGATTTTAATAGCAGTTATGCTGAGCGCGAAAATAGCGCGTAATTCCTATATAAGCTTTATCTAATTAGCGCCGTTGCTTCAGATTTAGATATTTTCAATTTTTGTCTTTATATGCTGCTCAAATGAATTTTGTTGATTTTCCGGGAAACTATAGGCGCTGGATGGATTTTAATAGCAGTTATGCTGAGCGCGAAAATAGCGCGTAATTCCTATATAAGCTTTATCTAATTAGCGCCGTTGGTTTAGATTTCGATATTTTCAATTTTTGTCTTTATATGCTGCTCAAATGAATTTTGTTGATTTTCCGGGAAACTATATTCGCTGGAAAGATTTTAATAGCAGTTATGATGAGCGCCAAAATAGCGCGTAATTCCTATATAAGTTTTATCTAATTATCGCCGTTGGTTTAGATTTCGATATTTTCAAATTTTGTCTTTATATGCTGCTCAAATGAATTTTGTTGATTTTCCGGGAAACTATAGGCGCTGGAAAGATTTTAATAGCAGTTATGATGAGCGCGAAAATAGCGCGTAATTCCTATATAAGCTTTATCTAATTAGCGCCGTTGGTTCAGATTTACATATTTTCAATTTTTGTCTTTATATGCTGCTCAAATGAATTTTGTTAATTTTCCGAGAAAATATAGGCGCTGGAAGGATGTTAATAGCAGTTATGATGAGCGCGAAAATAGCGCGTAATTCCTATATAAGCTTTATCTAATTAGCGCCGTTGGTTCAGATTTAGATATCTTCAATTTTTGTTTTTATATGCTGCTCAAATGAATTTTTTTGATTTTCCGGGAAACTATAGGCGCCGGAAAGTTTTTAGTAGCAGTTATGATGAGCGCCAAAATAGCGCGTAATTCCTATATAAGCTTTATCTAATTAGCGCCGTTGGTTCAGATTTACATATTTTCAATTCTTGTCTTTATATGCTGCTCAAATGAATTTTGTTAATTTTCCGAGAAAATATAGGCGCTGGAAGGATGTTAATAGCAGTTATGATGAGCGCGAAAATAGCGCGTAATTCCTATATAAGCTTTATCTAATTAGCGCCGTTGGTTCAGATTTAGATATCTTCAATTTTTGTTTTTATATGCTGCTCAAATGAATTTTTTTGATTTTCCGGGAAACTATAGGCGCCGGAAAGTTTTTAGTAGCAGTTATGATGAGCGCCAAAATAGCGCGTAATTCCTATATAAGTTTTATCTAATTATCGCCGTTGGTTTAGATTTCGATATTTTCAAATTTTGTCTTTATATGCTGCTCAAATGAATTTTGTTGATTTTCCGGGAAACTATAGGCGCTGGAAAGATTTTAATAGCAGTTATGATGAGCGCGAAAATAGCGCGTAATTCCTATATAAGCTTTATCTAATTAGCGCCGTTGGTTCAGATTTAGATATTTTCAATTTTTGTCTTTATATGCTGCTCAAATGAATTTTTTTGATTTTCCGGGAAACTGTAGGCGCCGGAAAGTTTTTAATAGCAGTTATGATGAGCGCCAAAATAGCGCGTAATTCCTATATAAGTTTTATCTAATTATCGCCGTTGGTTCAGATTTAGATATTTTCAATTTTTGTCTTTATATGCTGCTCAAATGAATTTTTTTGATTTTCCGGGAAACTATAGGCGCCGGAAAGTTTTTAATAGCAGTTATGATGAGCGCCAAAATAGCGCGTAATTCCTATATAAGTTTTATCTAATTATCGCCGATGGTTTAGATTTCGATATTTTCAAATTTTGTCTTTATATGCTTCTCAAATGAATTTTGTTGATTTTCCGGGAAACTATAGGCGCTGGAAGGATTTTAATAGCAGTTATGCTCAGCGCGAAAATAGCGCGTAATTCCTATATAAGCTTTTTCTAATTAGCGCCGTTGGTTCAGATTTAGATATTTTCAATTTTTGTCTTTATATGCTGCTCAAATGAATTTTTTTGATTTTTTGGGAAACTATAGGCGCCGGAAAGTTTTTAATAGCAGTTATCATGAGCGCCAAAATAGCGCGTAATTCCTATATAAGTTTTATCTAATTATCGCCGTTGGTTCAGATTTCGATATTTTCAAATTTTGTCTTTATATGCTGCTCAAATGAATTTTGTTGATTTTCCGGGAAACTATAGGCGCCGGAAAGTTTTTAATAGCAGTTATGATGAGCGCCAAAATAGCGCGTAAATCCTATATAAGTTTTATCTAATTATCGCCGTTGGTTTAGATTTCGATATTTTCAAATTTTGTCTTTATATGCTACTCAAATGAATTTTGATGATTTTCCGAGAAACTATAGACGCTGGAAAGATTTTAATAGCAGTTATGATGAGCGCGAAAATAGCGCGTAATTCCTATATAAGCTTTATCTAATTAGCGCCGTTGGTTCAGATATAGATATTTTCAATTTTTGTCTTTATATGCTGCTCAAATGAATTTTTTTGATTTTCCGGGAAACTATAGGCGCCGGAAAGTTTTTAGTAGCAGTTATGATGAGCGCCAAAATAGCACGTAATTCCTATATCAGTTTTATCTAATTACCGCCGTTGGTTTAGATTTCGATATTTTCAAATTTTGTCTTTATATGCTGCTCAAATGAATTTTGTTGATTTTCCGGGAAACTATAGGCGCTAGAATGATTTTAATAGCAGTTATGCTGAGCGCGAAAATAGCGCGTAATTCCTATATAAGTTTTATCTAATTATCGCCGTTGGTTTAGATTTCGATAATTTCAAATCTTGTCTTTATATGCTGCTCAAATGAATTTTGTTGATTTTCCGGGAAACTATAGGCGCTGGAAAGATTTTAATAGCAGTTATGATGAGCGCCAAAATAGCGCGTAATTCCTATATAAGTTTTATCTAATTATCGCCGTTGGTTTAGATTTCGATATTTTCAAATTTTGTCTTTATATGTTGCTCAAATGAATTTTGTTGATTTTCCGGGAAACTATAGGCGCTGGAAGGATTTTAATAGCAGTTATGCTGAGCGCGAAAATAGCGCGTAATTCCTATATAAGCTTTATCTAATTAGCGCCGTTGGTTCAGATATAGATATTTTCAATTTTTGTCTTTATATGCTGCTCAAATGAATTTTTTTGATTTTCCGGGAAACTATAGGCGCCGGAAAGTTTTTAGTAGCAGTTATGATGAGCGCCAAAATAGCACGTAATTCCTATATCAGTTTTATCTAATTACCGCCGTTGGTTTAGATTTCGATATTTTCAAATTTTGTCTTTATATGCTGCTCAAATGAATTTTGTTGATTTTCCGGGAAACTATAGGCGCTAGAATGATTTTAATAGCAGTTATGCTGAGCGCGAAAATAGCGCGTAATTCCTATATAAGTTTTATCTAATTATCGCCGTTGGTTTAGATTTCGATAATTTCAAATCTTGTCTTTATATGCTGCTCAAATGAATTTTGTTGATTTTCCGGGAAACTATAGGCGCTGGAAAGATTTTAATAGCAGTTATGATGAGCGCCAAAATAGCGCGTAATTCCTATATAAGTTTTATCTAATTATCGCCGTTGGTTTAGATTTCGATATTTTCAAATTTTGTCTTTATATGTTGCTCAAATGAATTTTGTTGATTTTCGGGAAACTATAGGCGCTGGAAGGATTTTAATAGCAGTTATGCTGAGCGCGAAAATAGCGCGTAATTCCTATATAAGCTTTATCTAATTAGCGCCGTTGCTTCAGATTTAGATATTTTCAATTTTTGTCTTTATATGCTGCTCAAATGAATTTTGTTGATTTTCCGGGAAACTATAGGCGCTGGATGGATTTTAATAGCAGTTATGCTGAGCGCGAAAATAGCGCGTAATTCCTATATAAGCTTTATCTAATTAGCGCCGTTGGTTTAGATTTCGATATTTTCAATTTTTGTCTTTATATGCTGCTCAAATGAATTTTGTTGATTTTCCGGGAAACTATATTCGCTGGAAAGATTTTAATAGCAGTTATGATGAGCGCCAAAATAGCGCGTAATTCCTATATAAGTTTTATCTAATTATCGCCGTTGGTTTAGATTTCGATATTTTCAAATTTTGTCTTTATATGCTGCTCAAATGAATTTTGTTGATTTTCCGGGAAACTATAGGCGCTGGAAAGATTTTAATAGCAGTTATGATGAGCGCGAAAATAGCGCGTAATTCCTATATAAGCTTTATCTAATTAGCGCCGTTGGTTCAGATTTACATATTTTCAATTCTTGTCTTTATATGCTGCTCAAATGAATTTTGTTAATTTTCCGAGAAAATATAGGCGCTGGAAGGATGTTAATAGCAGTTATGATGAGCGCGAAAATAGCGCGTAATTCCTATATAAGCTTTATCTAATTAGCGCCGTTGGTTCAGATTTAGATATCTTCAATTTTTGTTTTTATATGCTGCTCAAATGAATTTTTTTGATTTTCCGGGAAACTATAGGCGCCGGAAAGTTTTTAGTAGCAGTTATGATGAGCGCCAAAATAGCGCGTAATTCCTATATAAGCTTTATCTAATTAGCGCCGTTGGTTCAGATTTACATATTTTCAATTCTTGTCTTTATATGCTGCTCAAATGAATTTTGTTAATTTTCCGAGAAAATATAGGCGCTGGAAGGATGTTAATAGCAGTTATGATGAGCGCGAAAATAGCGCGTAATTCCTATATAAGCTTTATCTAATTAGCGCCGTTGGTTCAGATTTAGATATCTTCAATTTTTGTTTTTATATGCTGCTCAAATGAATTTTTTTGATTTTCCGGGAAACTATAGGCGCCGGAAAGTTTTTAGTAGCAGTTATGATGAGCGCCAAAATAGCGCGTAATTCCTATATAAGTTTTATCTAATTATCGCCGTTGGTTTAGATTTCGATATTTTCAAATTTTGTCTTTATATGCTGCTCAAATGAATTTTGTTGATTTTCCGGGAAACTATAGGCGCTGGAAAGATTTTAATAGCAGTTATGATGAGCGCGAAAATAGCGCGTAATTCCTATATAAGCTTTATCTAATTAGCGCCGTTGGTTCAGATTTAGATATTTTCAATTTTTGTCTTTATATGCTGCTCAAATGAATTTTTTTGATTTTCCGGGAAACTGTAGGCGCCGGAAAGTTTTTAATAGCAGTTATGATGAGCGCCAAAATAGCGCGTAATTCCTATATAAGTTTTATCTAATTATCGCCGTTGGTTCAGATTTAGATATTTTCAATTTTTGTCTTTATATGCTGCTCAAATGAATTTTTTTGATTTTCCGGGAAACTATAGGCGCCGGAAAGTTTTTAATAGCAGTTATGATGAGCGCCAAAATAGCGCGTAATTCCTATATAAGTTTTATCTAATTATCGCCGATGGTTTAGATTTCGATATTTTCAAATTTTGTCTTTATATGCTTCTCAAATGAATTTTGTTGATTTTCCGGGAAACTATAGGCGCTGGAAGGATTTTAATAGCAGTTATGCTCAGCGCGAAAATAGCGCGTAATTCCTATATAAGCTTTTTCTAATTAGCGCCGTTGGTTCAGATTTAGATATTTTCAATTTTTGTCTTTATATGCTGCTCAAATGAATTTTTTTGATTTTTTGGGAAACTATAGGCGCCGGAAAGTTTTTAATAGCAGTTATCATGAGCGCCAAAATAGCGCGTAATTCCTATATAAGTTTTATCTAATTATCGCCGTTGGTTCAGATTTCGATATTTTCAAATTTTGTCTTTATATGCTGCTCAAATGAATTTTGTTGATTTTCCGGGAAACTATAGGCGCCGGAAAGTTTTTAATAGCAGTTATGATGAGCGCCAAAATAGCGCGTAAATCCTATATAAGTTTTATCTAATTATCGCCGTTGGTTTAGATTTCGATATTTTCAAATTTTGTCTTTATATGCTACTCAAATGAATTTTGATGATTTTCCGAGAAACTATAGACGCTGGAAAGATTTTAATAGCAGTTATGATGAGCGCGAAAATAGCGCGTAATTCCTATATAAGCTTTATCTAATTAGCGCCGTTGGTTCAGATATAGATATTTTCAATTTTTGTCTTTATATGCTGCTCAAATGAATTTTTTTGATTTTCCGGGAAACTATAGGCGCCGGAAAGTTTTTAGTAGCAGTTATGATGAGCGCCAAAATAGCACGTAATTCCTATATCAGTTTTATCTAATTACCGCCGTTGGTTTAGATTTCGATATTTTCAAATTTTGTCTTTATATGCTGCTCAAATGAATTTTGTTGATTTTCCGGGAAACTATAGGCGCTAGAATGATTTTAATAGCAGTTATGATGAGCGCGAAAATAGCGCGTAATTCCTATATAAGCTTTATCTAATTAGCGCCGTTGGTTCAGATTTAGATATTTTCAATTTTTGTCTTTATATGCTGCTCAAATGAATTTTGTTGATTTTCCGTTAAACTATACGCGCTGGAAAGATTTTAATAGCAGTTATGATGAGCGCGAAAATAGCGCGTAATTCCTATATAAGCTTTATCTAATTAGCACCGTTGGTTTAGATTTCGATATTTTCAAATTTTGTCTTTATATGCTGCTCAAATGAATTTTGTTGACTTTCCGGGAAACTATAGGCGCTGGAAAGATTTTAATAGCAGTTATGATGAGCGCGAAAATAGCGCGTAATTCCTATATAAGCTTTATCTAATTAGCGCCGTTGGTTCAGATTTAGATATTTTCAATTTTTGTCTTTATATGCTGCTCAAATGAATTTTTTTGATTTTCCGGGAAACTACAGGCGCCGGAAAGTCTTTAATAGCAGTTATGATGAGCGCCAAAATAGCGCGCAATTCCTATATAAGTTTTATCTAATTATCGCCGTTGGTTTAGATTTCGATATTTTCAAATTTTATCTTTATATGCTGCTCAAATGAATTTTTTTGATTTTCCGGGAAACTATAAGCGCCGGAAAGTTTTTAATAGCAGTTATGATGAGCGCCAAAATAGCGCGTAATTCCTATATAAATTTTATCTAATTATCGCCGTTGGTTCAGATTTAGATATTTTTAATTTTTGTCTTTATATGCTGCTCAAATGAATTTTTTTGATTTTCCGGGAAACTATAGGCGCCGGAAAGTTTTTAATAGCAGTTATGATGAGCGCCAAAATAGCGCGTAATTCCTATATAAGTTTTATCTAATTATCGCCGTTGGTTTAGATTTCGATATTTTCAAATTTTGTCTTTATATGCTGCTCAAATGAATTTTTTTGATTTTCCGGGAAACTATAGGCGCTGGAAAGATTTTAATAGCAGTTATGATGAGCGCCAAAATAGCGCGTAATTCCTATATAAGTTTTATCTAATTATCGCCGTTGGTTTAGATTTCGATAATTTCAAATCTTGTCTTTATATGCTGCTCAAATGAATTTTGTTGATTTTCCGGGAAACTATAGGCGCTGGAAAGATTTTAATAGCAGTTATGATGAGCGCCAAAATAGCGCGTAATTCCTATATAAGTTTTATCTAATTATCGCCGTTGGTTTAGATTTCGATATTTTCAAATTTTGTCTTTATATGTTGCTCAAATGAATTTTGTTGATTTTCCGGGAAACTATAGGCGCTGGAAGGATTTTAATAGCAGTTATGCTGAGCGCGAAAATAGCGCGTAATTCCTATATAAGCTTTATCTAATTAGCGCCGTTGCTTCAGATTTAGATATTTTCAATTTTTGTCTTTATATGCTGCTCAAATGAATTTTTTTGATTTTCCGGGAAACTATAGGCGCCGGAAAATTTTTAATAGCAGTTATAATGAGCGCCAAGATAGCGCGTAATTCCTATATAAGTTTCATCTAATTATCGCCGTTGGTTTAGATTTCGATATTTTCAAATTTTGTCTTTATATGCTGCTCAAATGAATTTTGTTGATTTTCCGGGAAACTATAGGCGCTGGAAGGATTTTAATAGCATTTATGCTGAGCGCGAAAATAGCGCGTAATTCCTATATAAGCTTTATCTAATTAGCACCGTTGGTTCAGATTTAGATATTTTCAATTTTTGTCTTTATATGCTGCTCAAATGAATTTTGTTGATTTTCCGGGAAACTATAGGCGCCGGAAAGTTTTTAATAGCAGTTATGATGAGCGCCAAAATAGCGCGTAATTCCTAAATAAGTTTTATCTAATTATCGCCTTTGGTTTAGATTTCGATATTTTCAAATTTTGTCTTTATATGCTGCTCAAATGAACTTTGTTGATTTTCCGGGAAACTATAGGCGCTGGAAAGATTTTAATAGCAGTTATGATGAGCGCGAAAATAGCGCGTAATTTCTATATAAGCTTTATCTAATTAGCGCCGTTGGTTCAGATTTAGATATTTTCAATTTTTGTCTTTATATGCTGCTCAAATGAATTTTGTTGATTTTCCGTTAAACTATACGCGCTGGAAAGATTTTAATAGCAGTTATGATGAGCGCGAAAATAGCGCGTAATTCCTATATAAGCTTTATCTAATTAGCACCGTTGGTTTAGATTTCGATATTTTCAAATTTTGTCTTTATATGCTGCTCAAATGAATTTTGTTGACTTTCCGGGAAACTATAGGCGCTGGAAAGATTTTAATAGCAGTTATGATGAGCGCGAAAATAGCGCGTAATTCCTATATAAGCTTTATCTAATTAGCGCCGTTGGTTCAGATTTAGATATTTTCAATTTTTGTCTTTATATGCTGCTCAAATGAATTTTTTTGATTTTCCGGGAAACTACAGGCGCCGGAAAGTCTTTAATAGCAGTTATGATGAGCGCCAAAATAGCGCGCAATTCCTATATAAGTTTTATCTAATTATCGCCGTTGGTTTAGATTTCGATATTTTCAAATTTTATCTTTATATGCTGCTCAAATGAATTTTTTTGATTTTCCGGGAAACTATAAGCGCCGGAAAGTTTTTAATAGCAGTTATGATGAGCGCCAAAATAGCGCGTAATTCCTATATAAATTTTATCTAATTATCGCCGTTGGTTCAGATTTAGATATTTTTAATTTTTGTCTTTATATGCTGCTCAAATGAATTTTTTTGATTTTCCGGGAAACTATAGGCGCCGGAAAGTTTTTAATAGCAGTTATGATGAGCGCCAAAATAGCGCGTAATTCCTATATAAGTTTTATCTAATTATCGCCGTTGGTTTAGATTTCGATATTTTCAAATTTTGTCTTTATATGCTGCTCAAATGAATTTTTTTGATTTTCCGGGAAACTATAGGCGCTGGAAAGATTTTAATAGCAGTTATGATGAGCGCCAAAATAGCGCGTAATTCCTATATAAGTTTTATCTAATTATCGCCGTTGGTTTAGATTTCGATAATTTCAAATCTTGTCTTTATATGCTGCTCAAATGAATTTTGTTGATTTTCCGGGAAACTATAGGCGCTGGAAAGATTTTAATAGCAGTTATGATGAGCGCCAAAATAGCGCGTAATTCCTATATAAGTTTTATCTAATTATCGCCGTTGGTTTAGATTTCGATATTTTCAAATTTTGTCTTTATATGTTGCTCAAATGAATTTTGTTGATTTTCCGGGAAACTATAGGCGCTGGAAGGATTTTAATAGCAGTTATGCTGAGCGCGAAAATAGCGCGTAATTCCTATATAAGCTTTATCTAATTAGCGCCGTTGCTTCAGATTTAGATATTTTCAATTTTTGTCTTTATATGCTGCTCAAATGAATTTTGTTGATTTTCCGGGAAACTATAGGCGCTGGATGGATTTTAATAGCAGTTATGCTGAGCGCGAAAATAGCGCGTAATTCCTATATAAGCTTTATCTAATTAGCGCCGTTGGTTTAGATTTCGATATTTTCAATTTTTGTCTTTATATGCTGCTCAAATGAATTTTGTTGATTTTCCGGGAAACTATATTCGCTGGAAAGATTTTAATAGCAGTTATGATGAGCGCCAAAATAGCGCGTAATTCCTATATAAGTTTTATCTAATTATCGCCGTTGGTTTAGATTTCGATATTTTCAAATTTTGTCTTTATATGCTGCTCAAATGAATTTTGTTGATTTTCCGGGAAACTATAGGCGCTGGAAAGATTTTAATAGCAGTTATGATGAGCGCGAAAATAGCGCGTAATTCCTATATAAGCTTTATCTAATTAGCGCCGTTGGTTCAGATTTAGATATTTTCAAATTTTGTCTTTATATGCCGCTCAAATGAATTTTGTTGATTTTCCGGGAAATTATAGGAGCTGGAAAGTTTTTAATAGCAGTTATGATGAGCGCCAAAATAGCGCGTAATTCCTAAATAAGTTTTATCTAATTATCGCCTTTGGTTTAGATTTCGATATTTTCAAATTTTGTCTTTATATGCTGCTCAAATGAACTTTGTTGATTTTCCGGGAAACTATAGGCGCTGGAAAGATTTTAATAGCAGTTATGATGAGCGCGAAAATAGCGCGTAATTTCTATATAAGCTTTATCTAATTAGCGCCGTTGGTTCAGATTTAGATATTTTCAATTTTTGTCTTTATATGCTGCTCAAATGAATTTTGTTGATTTTCCGTTAAACTATACGCGCTGGAAAGATTTTAATAGCAGTTATGATGAGCGCGAAAATAGCGCGTAATTCCTATATAAGCTTTATCTAATTATCGCCGATGGTTTAGATTTCGATATTTTCAAATTTTGTCTTTATATGCTTCTCAAATGAATTTTGTTGATTTTCCGGGAAAGTATAGGCGCTGGAAGGATTTTAATAGCAGTTATGCTCAGCGCGAAAATAGCGCGTAATTCCTATATAAGCTTTATCTAATTAGCGCCGTTGGTTCAGATTTAGATATCTTCAATTTTTGTTTTTATATGCTGCTCAAATGAATTTTTTTGATTTTCCGGGAAAAAATAGGCGCCGGAAAGTTTTTAGTAGCAGTTATGATGAGCGCCAAAATAGCGCGTAATTCCTATATAAGTTTTATCTAATTATCGCCGTTGGTTTAGATTTCGATATTTTCAAATTTTGTCTTTATATGCTGCTCAAATGAATTTTGTTGATTTTCCGGGAAAATATAGGCGCTGGAAAGATTTTAATAGCAGTTATGATGAGCGCGAAAATAGCGCGTAATTCCTATATAAGCTTTATCTAATTAGCGCCGTTGGTTCAGATTTAGATATTTTCAATTTTTGTCTTTATATGCTGCTCAAATGAATTTTTTTGATTTTCCGGGAAACTGTAGGCGCCGGAAAGTTCTTAATAGCAGTTATGATGAGCGCCAAAATAGCGCGTAATTCCTATATAAGTTTTATCTAATTATCGCCGTTGGTTCAGATTTAGATATTTTCAATTTTTGTCTTTATATGCTGCTCAAATGAATTTTTTTGATTTTCCGGGAAACTATAGGCGCCGGAAAGTTTTTAATAGCAGTTATGATGAGCGCCAAAATAGCGCGTAATTCCTATATAAGTTTTATCTAATTATCGCCGTTGGTTTAGATTTCGATATTTTCAAATTTTGTCTTTATATGCTGCTCAAATGAATTTTGTTGATTTTCCGGGAAACTATAGGCGCTGGAAAGATTTTAATAGCAGTTATGATGAGCGCGAAAATAGCGCGTAATTCCTATATAAGCTTTATCTAATTAGCGCCGTTGGTTCAGATTTAGATATTTTCAATTTTTGTCTTTATATGCTGCTCAAATGAATTTTGTTGATTTTCCGGGAAACTGTAGGCGCCGGAAAGTTTTTAATAGCAGTTATGATGAGCGCCAAAATAGCGCGTAATTCCTATATAAGTTTTATCTAATTATCGCCGTTGGTTCAGATTTAGATATTTTCAATTTTTGTCTTTATATGCTGCTCAAATGAATTTTTTTGATTTTCCGGGAAACTATAGGCGCCGGAAAGTTTTTAATAGCAGTTATGATGAGCGCCAAAATAGCGCGTAATTCCTATATAAGTTTTATCTAATTATCGCCGATGGTTTAGATTTCGATATTTTCAAATTTTGTCTTTATATGCTTCTCAAATGAATTTTGTTGATTTTCCGGGAAAGTATAGGCGCTGGAAGGATTTTAATAGCAGTTATGCTCAGCGCGAAAATAGCGCGTAATTCCTATATAAGCTTTTTCTAATTAGCGCCGTTGGTTCAGATTTAGATATTTTCAATTTTTGTCTTTATATGCTGCTCAAATGAATTTTTTTGATTTTTTGGGAAACTATAGGCGCCGGAAAGTTTTTAATAGCAGTTATCATGAGCGCCAAAATAGCGCGTAATTCCTATATAAGTTTTATCTAATTATCGCCGTTGGTTCAGATTTCGATATTTTCAAATTTTGTCTTTATATGCTGCTCAAATGAATTTTGTTGATTTTCCGGGAAACTATAGGCGCCGGAAAGTTTTTAATAGCAGTTATGATGAGCGCCAAAATAGCGCGTAAATCTTATATAAGTTTTATCTAATTATCGCCGTTGGTTTAGATTTCGATATTTTCAAATTTTGTCTTTATATGCTACTCAAATGAATTTTGATGATTTTCCGAGAAACTATAGACGCTGGAAAGATTTTAATAGCAGTTATGATGAGCGCGAAAATAGCGCGTAATTCCTATATAAGCTTTATCTAATTATCGCCGTTGGTTTAGATTTCGATATTTTCAATTTTTGTCTTTATATGCTGCTCAAATGAATTTTGTTGATTTTCCGGGAAAATATAGGCGCCGGAAAGTTTTTAATAGCAGTTATGATGAGCGCCAAAATAGCGCGTAATTCCTAAATAAGTTTTATCTAATTATCGCCTTTGGTTTAGATTTCGATATTTTCAAATTTTGTCTTTATATGCTGCTCAAATGAACTTTGTTGATTTTCCGGGAAACTATAGGCGCTTTAAAGATTTTAATAGCAGTTATGATGAGCGCGAAAATAGCGCGTAAGTCCTATATAAGCTTTATCTAATTAGCGCCGTTGGTTCAGATTTAGATATTTTCAATTTTTGTCTTTATATGCTGCTCAAATGAATTTTGTTCATTTTCCGTTAAACTATACGCGCTGGAAAGATTTTAATAGCAGTTATGATGAGCGCGAAAATAGCGCGTAATTCCTATATAAGCTTTATCTAATTAGCACCGTTGGTTTAGATTTCGATATTTTCAAATTTTGTCTTTATATGCTGCTCAAATGAATTTTGTTGACATTCCGGGAAACTATAGGCGCTGGAAAGATTTTAATAGCAGTTATGATGAGCGCGAAAATAGCGCGTAATTCCTATATAAGCTTTATCTAATTAGCGCCGTTGGTTCAGATTTAGATATTTTCAATTTTTGTCTTTATATGCTGCTCAAATGAATTTTTTTGATTTTCCGGGAAACTACAGGTGCCGGAAAGTCTTTAATAGCAGTTATGATGAGCGCCAAAATAGCGCGCAATTCCTATATAAGTTTTATCTAATTATCGCCGTTGGTTTAGATTTCGATATTTTCAAATTTTGTCTTTATATGCTGCTCAAATGAATTTTGTTGATTTTCCGGGAAACTGTAGGCGCTGGAAAGATTTTAATAACAGTTATCCTGAGCGCGAAAATAGCGCCTAATTCCTATATAAGCTTTATCTAATTAGCGCCGTTGGTTTAGATTTCGATATTTTCAAATTTTGTCTTTATATGCTGCTCAAATGAATTTTGTTGATTTTCCGGGAAACTATAGGCGCCGGAAAGTTTTTAAGTAAGCAGTTATGATGAGCGCCAAAATAGCGCGTAATTCCTATATAAGTTTTGTCTAATTATCGCCGTTGGTTTAGATTTCGATATTTTCAAATTTTGTCTTTATATGCCGCTCAAATGAATTTTGTTGATTTTCCGGGAAATTATAGGAGCTGGAAAGATTTTAATAGCAGTTATGATGAGCGCGAAAGTAGCGCGTAATTCCTATATAAGCTTTATCTAATTAGCGCCGTTGGTTCAGATTTAGATATTTTCAATTTTTGTCTTTATATGCTGCTCAAATGAATTTTTTTGATTTTCCGGGAAACTATAGGCGCCGGAAAGTTTTTAATAGCAGTTATGATGAGCGCCAAAATAGCGCGTAATTCCTATATAAGTTTTATCTAATTATCGCCGTTGGTTTAGGTTTCGGTATTTTCGAATTTTGTCTTTATATGCTGCTCAAATGAATTTTGTTGATTTTCCGGGAAACTATAGGCGCTGGAAAGATTTTAATAGCAGTTATGATGAGCGCGAAAGTAGCGCGTAATTCCTATATAAGCTTTATCTAATTAGCGCCGTTGGTTCAGATTTACATATTTTCAATTCTTGTCTTTATATGCTGCTCAAATGAATTTTTTTCGATTTTCCGGGAAACTATAGGCGCCGGAAAGTTTTTAATAGCAGTTATGATGAGCGCCAAAATAGCGCGTAATTCCTATATAAGCTTTATCTAATTATCGCCGTTGGTTTAGATTTCGATATTTTCAATTTTTGTCTTTATATGCTGCTCAAATGAATTTTGTTGATTTTCCGGGAAACTATACTGGAAAGATTTTAATAGCAGTTATGATGAGCGCCAAAATAGCGCGTAATTCCTATATAAGTTTTATCTAATTATCGCCGTTGGTTTAGATTTCGATATTTTCAAATTTTGTCTTTATATGCTGCTCAAATGAATTTTGTTGATTTTCCGGGAAACTATAGGCGCTGGAAAGATTTTAATAGCAGTTATGATGAGCGCGAAAATAGCGCGTAATTCCTATATAAGCTTTATCTAATTAGCGCCGTTGGTTCAGATTTACATATTTTCAATTCTTGTCTTTATATGCTGCTCAAATGAATTTTGTTAATTTTCCGAGAAACTATAGGCGCTGGAAGGATGTTAATAGCAGTTATGATGAGCGCGAAAATAGCGCGTAATTCCTATATAAGCTTTATCTAATTAGCGCCGTTGGTTCAGATTTAGATATCTTCAATTTTTGTCTTTATATGCTGCTCAAATGAATTTTTTTAATTTTCCGGGAAACTATAGGCGCCGGAAAGTTTTTAGTAGCAGTTATGATGAGCGCCAAAATAGCGCGTAATTCCTATATAAGTTTTATCTAATTATCGCCGTTGGTTTAGATTTCGATATTTTCAAATTTTGTCTTTATATGCTGCTCAAATGAATTTTGTTGATTTTCCGGGAAACTATAGGCGCTGGAAAGATTTTAATAGCAGTTATGATGAGCGCGAAAATAGCGCGTAATTCCTATATAAGCTTTATCTAATTAGCGCCGTTGGTTCAGATTTAGATATTTTCAATTTTTGTCTTTATATGCTGCTCAAATGAATTTTTTTGATTTTCCGGGAAACTGTAAGCTCCGGAAAGTTTTTAATAGCAGTTATGATGAGCGCCAAAATAGCGCGTAATTCCTATATAAGTTTTATCTAATTATCGCCGTTGGTTCAGATTTAGATATTTTCAATTTTTGTCTTTATATGCTGCTCAAATGAATTTTTTTGATTTTCCGGGAAACTATAGGCGCCGGAAAGTTTTTAATAGCAGTTATGATGAGCGCCAAAATAGCGCGTAATTCCTATATAAGTTTTATCTAATTATCGCCGATGGTTTAGATTTCGATATTTTCAAATTTTGTCTTTATATGCTTCTCAAATGAATTTTGTTGATTTTCCGGGAAACTATAGGCGCTGGAAGGATTTTAATAGCAGTTATGCTCAGCGCGAAAATAGCGCGTAATTCCTATATAAGCTTTTTCTAATTAGCGCCGTTGGTTCAGATTTAGATATTTTCAATTTTTGTCTTTATATGCTGCTCAAATGAATTTTTTTGATTTTTTGGGAAACTATAGGCGCCGGAAAGTTTTTAATAGCAGTTATCATGAGCGCCAAAATAGCGCGTAATTCCTATATAAGTTTTATCTAATTATCGCCGTTGGTTCAGATTTCGATATTTTCAAATTTTGTCTTTATATGCTGCTCAAATGAATTTTGTTGATTTTCCGGGAAACTATAGGCGCCGGAAAGTTTTTAATAGCAGTTATGATGAGCGCCAAAATAGCGCGTAAATCTTATATAAGTTTTATCTAATTATCGCCGTTGGTTTAGATTTCGATATTTTCAATTTTGTCTTTATATGCTACTCAAATGAATATTGATGATTTTCCGAGAAACTATAGACGCTGGAAAGATTTTAATAGCAGTTATGATGAGCGCGAAAATAGCGCGTAATTCCTATATAAGCTTTATCTAATTATCGCCGTTGGTTTAGATTTCGATATTTTCAATTTTTGTCTTTATATGCTGCTCAAATGAATTTTGTTGATTTTCCGGGAAAATATAGGCGCCGGAAAGTTTTTAATAGCAGTTATGATGAGCGCCAAAATAGCGCGTAATTCCTAAATAAGTTTTATCTAATTATCGCCTTTGGTTTAGATTTCGATATTTTCAAATTTTGTCTTTATATGCTGCTCAAATGAACTTTGTTGATTTTCCGGGAAACTATAGGCGCTGTAAAGATTTTAATAGCAGTTATGATGAGCGCGAAAATAGCGCGTAAGTCCTATATAAGCTTTATCTAATTAGCGCCGTTGGTTCAGATTTAGATATTTTCAATTTTTGTCTTTATATGCTGCTCAAATGAATTTTGTTCATTTTCCGTTAAACTATACGCGCTGGAAAGATTTTAATAGCAGTTATGATGAGCGCGAAAATAGCGCGTAATTCCTATATAAGCTTTATCTAATTAGCACCGTTGGTTTAGATTTCGATATTTTCAAATTTTGTCTTTATATGCTGCTCAAATGAATTTTGTTGACATTCCGGGAAACTATAGGCGCTGGAAAGATTTTAATAGCAGTTATGATGAGCGCGAAAATAGCGCGTAATTCCTATATAAGCTTTATCTAATTAGCGCCGTTGGTTCAGATTTAGATATTTTCAATTTTTGTCTTTATATGCTTCTCAAATGAATTTTTTTGATTTTCCGGGAAACTACAGGTGCCGGAAAGTCTTTAATAGCAGTTATGATGAGCGCCAAAATAGCGCGCAATTCCTATATAAGTTTTATCTAATTATCGCCGTTGGTTTAGATTTCGATATTTTCAAATTTTGTCTTTATATGCTGCTCAAATGAATTTTGTTGATTTTCCGGGAAACTGTAGGCGCTGGAAAGATTTTAATAGCAGTTATCCTGAGCGCGAAAATAGCGCCTAATTCCTATATAAGCTTTATCTAATTAGCGCCGTTGGTTTAGATTTCGATATTTTCAAATTTTGTCTTTATATGCTGCTCAAATGAATTTTGTTGATTTTCCGGGAAACTATAGGCGCCGGAAAGTTTTTAGTAGCAGTTATGATGAGCGCCAAAATAGCGCGTAATTCCTATATAAGTTTTGTCTAATTATCGCCGTTGGTTTAGATTTCGATATTTTCAAATTTTGTCTTTATATGCCGCTCAAATGAATTTTGTTGATTTTCCGGGAAATTATAGGAGCTGGAAAGATTTTAATAGCAGTTATGATGAGCGCGAAAGTAGCGCGTAATTCCTATATAAGCTTTATCTAATTAGCGCCGTTGGTTCAGATTTAGATATTTTCAATTTTGTCTTTATATGCTGCTCAAATGAATTTTTTTGATTTTCCGGGAAACTATAGGCGCCGG